>CM035152.1:6332706-6592092 GCA_020205615.1 Panax quinquefolius
CGTGGATTACTGCATGGCGGGTGAAAATCCATTGCAGTTTCATATATTCTATGATACTTATTTGGTTAAAGTTTTGGCTTCTATACTCCATGAAATTAGTAAAATATCTTTGATATTTGCGCTTCATCCAGTATCTTTTCAAGAAAATATTCTTCTGAGCATTCTTGAATTTTATTCAACAAAGAAGTATCATGTTGACAATTTGGACGTTATTGGTTCCTGGATAAATTAATTTGTAAATCTTTAAAATTTATTCTTGAACTTGTTTTATTGAATTGTCATCATCCTCATGCTTATATTATGTTGAAAGTCATCTGTGGTCTGTAGTGCAAAGATGGACTTGGTATGATTATGACCAGGGATTATTCGGTATAATCATAACCGTAATGTTACAAATGATGTGGAAAAAAGTCCTCATTGGCCCGTAGTGCATTGGTGGGATGAGTTTTTGGTATGATTATGGCTCTGATTCTCTTGACCAAGGGTGCAAAGATGAATTGTTTTATGGCATGATCAGGACCGTTGATGAATACACAAATATCCTTGGCTCGTAGTACATGGATAATTTGTGGTTGTGATACTAATGAATATCATTGGCCATAGTGCGGGGATGATGTGGTTTATTTATTAAGCTGAGTCTCAGCAATAAAAGTGATGAAAAACCTTTTAAATCATAGAAGATAGTAGATTTTATTCTCTACTTGACTCTTACAATGGATTCTTTGGTTCATTATGATTAAACTTGATGTTTGTTATTTTGTATCAGTTTAACACTGTTGAAGGCTAACGATAATTTATTTTGCATTATCTTAGTCATAATATTTTTTATTGGGCTAGTTGAGCTCACCCTTTTACTTTCATGTTTCTCTTTAGGAAATGAGAACGTAGCAGGGACTAGTTGGGGGACGGAGTGACGGTCCAGATGATAACATTAGTAGTCCTCACTATTCTATAAAATAGTATGTTAATAAATGTATTGAGGACTTATTTTGAGTTTGAATACTGTCTAGAAGACAATATTTGTATTAAAACTCACAGCTCATGTTGTATATTTAAGATTGTATTTGTATTCTGTACCATGTATTTGGTGACTCAGAATAGGTGATGTATACCTATTTTGGGGGCGTCACAGTTGGTATCAGAGCTTAGGGATATGATACCTGGCTGAAATGTGTGATAAGAACTAGGAGGGGAGAGACGGGAATTCCTTCGCTAGTATGACCTACCTAAGTTTATTTGGTATTTAATTGGTCGGTCAGAGTATATGGATAATATGTGATATGTTAATTAACCCTTGTTTTGTGGCAAGATTTAAAAATGACATCAGAGAATGTTGAGAATAACAATGGAGCGTGAGAGACCGTTAAGTCTCCATGGATCAATAATCGAGGATAATGTGCATCGGAAGGTGACAATCCTCATGCAAACAACAACACCTTGACCAAATGATGAGCGATGGAATATTCGGAGGCTTTATGCAATTTATGCTACATCGAGGCAAGAAGCGGCTCTGTCTAAAACGCAGGTGGAAACATCGACAACTCTCGGACGGTCATGATTAAGCGATTTCAAGGAGGCTGGGACCATAGAAGTTTTTGGAGAGTCAAAACCACTTAAAGCGGAGCGTGGATAAAATAGATCTACAAGATATTTGATGTCTTGGGATGCTTGAGGAGCAAAAGGTTCCTTTGCCACCTTGTATTCTTGCGAGAGGCGGTTCTTGGTGGGAATCGTAAAAGCGTACTTAACTGCCATGATTGAAGATGACTTGGGAGAAGTTCTGAGAATTGTTCAACGACAAGTACTTTCCCGAAAGTATTTGTCACATGAAAGAGGTAGAATTCATCAAGCTGGAGCAAAATAATATGACCGTGTCGCAGTACGAGGCTAAGTTTGCGGAGTTATCCCGGTTTGCATCCCATTTGGTAGATAATGAGGAGAGAATGACGTGAATATTTCTGCGAGGTTTGAAACCCGAAATACGTCAATACCTCATTTCTCACAAACTTTGTTTATATTCAGATGTTGTGAATAGAGCTCAGTTATTGGAGCATGATAATGAGTCAGCAACGACCAACAACACGATAATAATCGTACCGGTGGCAACGACCATCAGAACAATGATAACCATCGTAGGAGAAATTATCATGCCAAGAATGGTAACCACTTCGGTGCTAATCATGGCCAAGAAAATAGGAGTGAAAATTTCAAGAAGAGAAGATTTAACGATGATGGAAAGACGTTAGCACCAGCACCTGTTGTTAAGGAAGGAGAACGACCATCGGTTATATGTTTCAAAATGCGGACAGAAGGGACTGTAACACCCCAAATCCAAGTACTTCATTCCCAGGATTTGGTGTTCACTTATCAAAACTATTACATCTAACTACCCATCAATAAAGAATAAAGATATAATTTAAGTAACTTAAACAATAATCTCTCCCATTAAAGGGTTACATCATCATCTCAAATTAAATCCCAGGTAATCTAACCTTAAAATTTATTACATCAGTTTGCGGAATATGTCATAAAATAAAACAAGTCTTTAACATAATTCATTAAAATAAAATTCCCATAATTCTTCATCATTTGGACATTTTGCCCTTGCCTTTGCTAGTCGACGGCTCATCAACTTTCTCCACTTTAGCTGCAGTGTTAATTGCAAGAGTGAGCAAACAAATGCTCACTAATATAGAACGTAGCAATGATAATAACATGAGAGTGAACAACAAAAGATGAACAATAAAGAACTTGTTCTACAATTCAAAATAGAAAACAAGTTTGAACTTTATTTATCTGAGGGTCTTAAGACCATGAACTATGTCCCCGGTACTTAGGTTTTATTACCCAACCTTAACAGTCATATATACTATACGGACCCTTCTCAACGTACTTAGGGGGATCATCCCTTTGTACCATGTATTGTGCACAAACATCTAAACAGTACACGTACAAAATCCCCTATGTTAGGGTTGTTCGTCTCAGTTTGGATTTAGAATTTTCGCATTAAAGAAAGTTTAGTTTGGAACTAGCTTATTAGTGTTTTTAGAATTTTAGAACACTATTCGATTTACATCAGTAAAGGTTTAATACCAGAATTTATAACTGAACAAGGCTATCAAAGTCAAAGATCGGATATCAACAATAGATACAATGGAATTACATGATATACATACAAAATGCTATAACCAAAAGAGTTAGAACAATCTCATTTGAATCGATGTATTAGAATAATATGTGCTTTGAATAATAATTAGAAAAGTAAAACTCGCTCGATATAACGAATTAGGTTATAAGAGCTTGTACACACATATTCAAGATAGATTAAGTTTGTTCAATTTTAAGAATTTGAACAATAATAATACAGGAATGGGAACTTGCATTCAATATGAAAAGAATAAAGTTAGAAAGCTTTGCTCAATGTAAAGAGATAAGATTTAGAAACTTGCACAATTATAAAATTAGGATTACAGAACTTGCCTTGATAGTAAGCTACTCAAATGTAAAATAATCTCCAATTATCCTACACATATCATTGAAATCGCAACAATAATTAATTACATGAATATTAGCTTTTAGGGTTTAAACTATCATTTAGGTCATAACCCTAACCTAGCACCTAACCACGTAGGTTAATATACTTAACGCTTCTGAAATTACACGTTGATCAACATAGCTTAATCGTTCAACTCTATCTTTCGAAAACATCTCATTTGGTTTCATTTTATAACTTATTTAAATAATTATTTCAAATCTTTACACTTTGCATTTCAACCCATTGACATCTGATATTATAGTTTATATCATGTTTTAACATCATTAACATACACGCTAAACTATCATAAGTCCGATATACCTTGTGACGCCTCCAAAATAGGTATACAACACCCATTCTGAGTCGCCAAATACATGGTACAGAAAGCAAACTACAACTTCAATAATACTGATTGTCGTAAAAAAATCGACAACACATATCGTGAATTTAAATACAAATATTGTCTTCTAGACAATATCAACACTCAAATAAGTCCTCATTACAATTATTCATACACAATTTTACAAAAATAGTGAGGACTGCTAAAATATCTTTCTAGAACCATCACTCCATACCCGGACTCGATCCTGCTATGTTCTCACCTCCTGAGAAGAAAAAATGGAACAAAAAGTAAAAGGGTGAGCTCAACTAGCCCAGTAAAGAATATCATGGCTAAGATAATATACAACAAATTATCATTAGTCTTCAACAGGGAAAAATCTGATAGAATATAATAGACAACAAGTTTTAGATCAATATTCTGCAGCGGAAACAGCAATCCATTAGAAGAGTCACGTAGAGAATGAATTCTACTATCTTCTAAGAATTAAAAGTTTATCATCAATATTTTATTACTGTAACAACAATCAATATACATCTTTAATCAAATATTTATCTTTGCACTACAGGCCAAAGAAATACATTTGTATCACCAGTTGGTCATGTTCATCTCAACACCTGTTCATCTTTGCACTACGGGCCAAAGATATTCATCGATTAATCATTCATCTTTTGCACTCGGGCCAAAGATATTCAAGAATATCATCATTTAAGGCGAGGATGATGAAAAATAATTTAAAGAAAATGAATCCGGTGAGACGGAAGGACAAATGTTAGGGATTCAGTATAACAGTTTATCAAGATCAATAATACTTCATAATAACCAATTGTGAAGCGCGAATTCAAAAATAACGATCAAAACATGGATACAATCAAAGATAGTAGCCAAATTAGACATCTTGGACAAAAGGAAAATTTTTATTTTTTAGGTGAATAGTCAAGATTCGTGAATAGTCCGAGTATCGTGAATAGTAACCCAGACACAAAAAGTTTCAAATTTGATTAAAACATTCACCAATATTTCTAAGATAATGATATTGAAGAAAATAATATCATTTAAGAAGAAAATAACATCCTTACCTCAAAATATAGTACTTACGATTTGAATTTTGGATATAGTCTTGTGAAACTTGCACCAGTATAGCAACACTCAAAGTATCAAAAATACTCACAAGAATAAACTCGATAATATAGAGAGAAAGAGAACTTGTTTACGGTGTGATTTTCAATTCTAACCTAAGCGTCTATTTATAGGAAAATCTTTAACGAAACATGTAGGAGACTAAATAATAAAATAATATTATTTCTTTTTCTTTCTTCCACGTATGTGCTAAGTTGAAAATCTAGACCAGCCACCTTTGAACCAAATTTCCAGCAGCCCACATGTTGTTAACCAAAGTGGGTCCCACCCATAAATTTAATAAAAATCATTTTATTTTCCGAAACTTCAATAATTCATAGAAAATAGCCCATTTATAAGAAAAATACGAATTTTATGTCCATTCTGCCTGAAATCGAATTCTCTACAACTTTGTAGCTTTGAGTTTTTCCAAATTCCAAATAAAAAATATTCAAAATTCACAAACAGATGATTTTTAATTCCTCCATTCCGACAAAATACCGATAAAACACCTCAGCATTAATTTCTTCATTTATAACCACATAAAATAAATAAATCCATCATTTATATCCACATTAAATAAATATTTCCTTATCATATAAATCAATAATTAATTATTCACAAATAATATTACAGAATCACAATTATGACAACCAGGTCGTTCCCAGGAAAGAGGGGCTTTTCAATAAGGATTTCTCCTTACTGGCGCGTAATTAGGTGACCAAATCTCTCCTTGACAGAACTTTCTAGACATTGCCAATAATGCTATCTAATAATATTATTCAAATAATATGAATTATTGATTTGATAATAGAAATCATGTGCGTTGATAATTATTGAAACAACAATAATATTAAATATCAACGCAAACAATTATTGAATCAATAAAATAAAATATTGAAGCAAGAATTACTCGTAACAATTATTGAGTAGGCCTTCTTACGCATTTAATCAATAATTCAATAATCGCATGCAATCTGCAGGTGCTATCTTTATGCAACCACGCCAGACTTCAGATTTTAACCACCAGGTATTCCAACAGTGTTAACGGTAACAACTACGCCGTTATTTATAAAAACTTATACTTTGTCGTTTTCTTCATCCGACAGTTATTCTGTTATGAGCCCCACGAATGGCTGCGCCGTCGTACGAATATTCCTCGACAAAAAGAATATTCCACGACCAAAAGAATATTCCCCCAAAAAAATAAATATTTTATAACCACTTGCTTATTTTGCAAAATTTGCACATTTCACCCATAACTAAAGCATTATATCAAATTAACACCTTATTAATTTAGAATAATGAATAGAAAAAATTTAATTTTATTTATAATAAGTTGGGGTCTTACATACGACCGACAAGCAAGCGAGACCTCTTTGTCTCGATTAAAGGTGTGCAGCATGCCCAGCAAGGCTTGGGGGACCGGCAATTGCCTTGTGAATTTTCTTTTTACCACCTTTCGGGCATTCATTTCTTGTGGCAGTGTTAGAGACAGAATCTTGAGAGGCGGTTGTGAGCAGTAGCCATTTTAGCCCAACTAATTTTAAATTCACCCATCAAAACGGTGATAGTAACATGTAAAATAATTATACAACTATCATATCATGATTGCTAACATATTCAACCACTTAGCATAATTTAACAACAACTAGAACAATTTTAATTTCTCAATTTTTTATGTTTTTCATATAACTCCATTTTTTGATAGTCTGTCCCAAAATCATCATTTTGAACTCATTACTTGACCAAATCATTTCATTCAAATTACGTTATGTTCGTATCTCAATGGACTACCACATACAAGCGTTAATTTACAAATTACTACGCACATTGGACAAGAAATTTGGTACTTTCTAAGTCGTATAGCAAGAACATTAACACTGCTATATATAATCTTCTGCTATTCAATTTCTCACAAATTTGATAACTTTAAACAACACCCATATATGATAATTAACATATTCAACAACATAATCCATACCATATAAACAACGTTTGAACAAAAAGCCAGAAATCAATTTACAGAAAACTTATATAAAACTAAAACTTGAAGATTTATAAATGAATTATACCTTAAATCCCTGATTGAATGCTAGCAAAAGATAGTGTTAGGGCTTAGAAATCCTCTTCTTCCTCTTGCCAATCTAAAACTTTGTGTTTTACTCTCCAAACCCTCTCTGCTCTATACAAGCCTTAAGAGAGAAGAAGAAGAATGCGTAGAAATAACATGGCCACTTCCCCACGTAGTCTTTCAGTTAAAGAACAAAAAGACGCGTCAGTTGAAATAATTCCAAAGGCCACAAGGCCATGTTTGGCAACCAAAACTCTCCCAACTAAATTGTTATTATATTATTTATATCATATGATTTTTCCCTTGTCCCATCTTAATTTAGTCAATTTATATAACTTTAGTTTAGTTAATCTCAATAACTTATAATAATAAAAATCTTATTATCATTGATAAATAATTATATATCTAATTTAATTAATAACTTAGAAACGTCACTTAATTTAATTTATTTATTTCCTTTGAATTAAACAATTCATTTAATTTAACTATTTTCTTACATATTAAACAAATGATTTAATTTAATTATTTCCTTAAATTAAATCCTTTAGATAAATTATCATTACTCGATTCAATTAAAATTAATTAATTTAATTACTAAATTAATTCATTACAATTCATCAAATATTTATTTTCCTTAATAAATAAATTATTTTAAATATTTATTTAATTCTATAAATATTTAAATTAAATTACAAATTTCTCGATCGTTACATCCTTCCCTCTTTAAAAGGATTCTGTCCCCAGAATCACAACTCGAAAAAAATAATTTATTCGCTACATTCTTCCTCCTTAACAAGATTCTGTCCCCAGAATCGCTATATAAAATCAAGCAAACAACTGAAGATAATTTTTCATCATAACGCTTTTAAGTTCCCACGTAGCTTCCTCAGCATTATGGTTTCTCCAGATTACCTTAACAGAAGGTATTACCTTATTCCTCAGTACTTGCTCTTTTCTGTCAACAATTTGAACATGGACTTCTTCATAGGACAAATCTTTCTCGAACTGTAAAGGCTTATATTCTATAACATGTTTATAGTCAGGCTTATATGGTCTTAATACCGAAACATGGAAAACATTATGAATATTCTCTAACTCAGGAGGTAAAGCTACCTTGTATGCCACTTCGCCAACTCGTCGAAGCACTTCAAAAGGTCCTATAAATCTAGGGCTCAATTTTCCTTTCTTGCCAAATCGATTTTTCCCCTTTGAGGGAGACACTTTCAAGAAAACATAACTACTGACATCGAATTCTCTATTTTGTCGATGCTGATCAGCATATTTCTTCTGTCTATCTTGTGCTGCTATCAATCTTGCTCGAATTGCTTTGATGATCTTGACAGTCTGTTATATCAATTCTGGACCCAATAGCTGACGTTCACCAACCTCGTCCCAACATAATGGAGTTCTGCATTTTCTGCCGTATAACGCTTCGTAAGGCGGCATGCCAATACTCGCGTGATAACTATTATTATAAGCAAATTCCACCAATGGCATATGGTCATCCCAATTTCCTTTGAAATCCATGATACAAGCTCTGAGCATATCTTCTAATGTTTGGATGGTTCTCTCACTCTGTCCGTCGGTCTGAGGATGGTACGTTGTGCTCATTCTCAGCTGTGTCCCCAAACATTCTTGTAATCATTTCCTGAAATTATATGTGAAACATGGATCTCTGTCTGATACAATAGACACAGGTACACCGTGTCTTGACACAATCTCTTTCACGTACAGTTTTACTAACCGATTTAGGGTAAATCGAATCTTGATTGGTAAAAAGTGTGCCGACTTCGTCAGTCGGTCGACAATCACCCAAATGGCATCGTAACCTTGGTGAGTCGTTGGAAGACCTACCACAAAATCTATTGTGATATGCTCCCATTTCCATTCTGGTATCTCTAACAGTTGTAATAATCCGCTTGGCCTTTGATGCTCAGCTTTGACTTTCTGACACGTTAAGCATTTTGCCACACACTCAGCCACATCCCTCTTCATATTCGGCCACCAAAAATGATGTTTAAGATCTTGGTAAATCTTTGTACTCCCAGGGTGAATAGAATATCTTGAGTTATGAGCTTCGTTCAGAATTTCTTCTTTAACTTCTGTTACTGGCGGAACCCAAATTCTTCCTTCGAATCTAAGTAACCCTTCCGAATCGATTTTGAATTTGTTTTCCTCACCTTCAGATATCTTCTGTTTTATCTTTTCGCAGTCTTCATCCTGAAGTTGCGCATTTCTCACTTTATCCACCAACGTTGAACTGTTTCCCATCTGGAACAACTTTTCATCGGATTCTGTTGGATATTTAATTTCCAACTCCATCTTAGTCATTTCTGACACTAGTTTCTCTTGAGCAGTTAACATTATCTTCTTTGTCGCATGTTAAAATCTTTTTGTGTAAAGATATAATTTAGAATTTTATGGTCGGTATATATCTCATACCTCTCTCCATAAGTTAATGTCTCCAAATTTTCAGGGCAAACACAACTACTGCCAACTCTAAGTCATGGGTTGGATACCCCTTTTCGTAATCTTTTAACTGTCGTGATGCATACACAATAACTCTGCCGTTTTGCATAAGCACACAACCTAGTCCTTTATGCGATGCGTCACTATATACCACAAAATTTCCTGTATCATCAAGTAACGACAACACAGGTGCAGAGCTCAGCCTCTTCTTCAATTCTCGAAAACTTTTCTCACACTTCTCTGTCCAAACAAACTTAACCGCTTTCCTAGTCAAATTTGTCAACGGAGTCGCGATCTTGGAAAAGCCTTGAATAAAACATCGATAGTAACCCGCCAATCCTAAGAAACTTCTAACTTCTGATGGTGTCTTCGGCTGATCCCAGTTTATTACAGCTTCAACCTTTGATGGATCTACCGAAATTCCATCCTTATCAATAACGTGCCCGAGAAACTGTACACGTTCCAACCAAAATTCACATTTTGAGAACTTAGCATACAACTTCTCTTTTCTCAACGTCTCCAACTTCAATCTCAAGTGTTCCACATGTTCCTACTTGGTTTTGGAATACATCAATATATCATCAATAAACACCACTACAAACTTGTCTAAGAATGGTTTAAACACCCTGTTCATCAAATCCATGAACGTTGCAAGTGCATTAGTTAAACCAAAAGACATAACCAGAAACTCATAATGACCATACCGAGTCCTGAACATTGTCTTCGGTACATCTTCCGTGTGACGCCCCCAAAATAGGTATACATCACCCATTCTGAGTTGTCAATACATAGTATAGAAACAACTACAACTTTATTATTACAACAGTAAAATTGTGAGTTTGAATACAAATATTATCTTCTAGACAATATCTATACTCAAATAAATCCTCATCACATTTATTGATACATTATTTTACAAAAATGGTGAGGACTACAAAACAATTCTCTCTAGAACCTTCATTCCATACCCCAGGCTCGTACTCGCTATATATTCTCGCCTCCGAGAAGAAAAAATGGAACAAAAAGGAAAAGGGTGAGCTCAACTAGCCCGGTAAAAATATTATGACTAAGATAATATACAACAAATTATCATTAGTCTTCAACGAGGGGAAAAATCTAATAGAATACAATAGACAACAAGTTTTAAATCAATATTCGCAATGATGAAAATAATAATTCATTAGAAGAGTTAAGTAGAGAATGCAAACTACTATCTTCTATGTATGAATTTAAAAGTTCATCGTCTATCTTTTATCCTGTAACATCAATCAATATATATCCGAATCAAATATTCATCTTTGCACTACAGCCAAAGATATTCATCGATTGGTCATGCTCATCTAAACACTGTTCATCTTTGCACTACGGGCCAAAGATATTCATCGAAATCATTCATCTTTACACTACAAAGCCAAATATATTCAATAATATCATCATTTAAGATAGGGATGATGAAAAATATTTAAAAAAAGCGAATCCGGTGAAACAAAATGACAAGGATTAAGGATTAAGGATTAAGGATTCGTACTTTGTTTTATCCATGTCCAAAATACCTCAAAAAAATAATCATAGTGGTGTAAAATTCAAGAATGATCAAAACATGGATACAATCAAAGCTAGTATCCACAATAGATATTTTTATTTAAAAGGGAAAATTTTCATTTTACGATGAATAGTGTCAGATATCGTGAATAGGTCAGTATCGTGAATAGTAACTCAGACACCAAAAGTTCCAAATTTGATAAAACTTCAGATCGATATTTTATCATAATGATATTGAAGAAATAATATCATTACGAAAAAAATAATATCCCTTACCTCGAAAAGATCAAGACTTCTAAATTAAAAAACAGGATATAAAGCTATAACTTGAACTTGCATCGTATAGCAATACTCAAAGTATACTCAAAATACTCACAAGCATACGCTCGATAATATATAGAGAGAAAACTTTAGCTTTTACGGTGTGATTTTCAATTCTAACCTAAGCACCCTATTTATAGAAAAATGCTTAGAACACCAAAATGAAAATTTAATATAATATTATTATTATTTGTTAAAATTCTATCGCCCACTTTTGGAGATCTGATTTTAGCAATCAATAACACATCTGCTAGACCCACTTAACACACCAAAAATGTTTTTCTTGAAAAAAATAATTAAAACTTCCAAAATCAATTATTTGAAGCTTGAACTTCAATAATTCATAATAAATAGCCCTTTTATCGGAAAATTGAATCTCGCGTTTTTATAGGAAATTCAATTATCTCTACAACTTTGCAGAAGAAAGTTTTTCCAAATTCCAAATGAGAAATTGGCCGAAATCCACAAGCCAAGCGATTTTATTGTGCTATAATCAAATTTTGGTCAATAATTGTGTCCACCATCACACAAAATATATGTTAAACATTTAATGCCACAAAATACTCTTCCTCCTCATATACTCATATATCCCACATTCATTATAAAAAAATATCACCGTTAATATATTATTAAAATAATATATTTAAATGAATTATTTTATTAGAAAAATATAAAATATAAATTTTCAACAATCTGTCATTTTAAAAATTTTCTCCATCTATATCCACATAAAATTAATATTTTCCTCATCATATAAATCAATAATTAATTATTCACAAATAATATTACAGAATCACAAGATCTTGCAACCAGTAGCTTCCAGGAAAGAGGGGCTTTCCAATAAGAATTTCTCTCTTCTTGGCATGGCAAGCTTGATTAAGTGACCAAACCTCTCCTTAGATAGAACTTTCTAGACATTGCCAATAATGTTATCTAATAATATTATTGAGATAATATGAATTATTGCTTCGATAATGAAAATTGTGTAATGACAATTATTGAAACAACAAAGAATATAAAATATCAACGCAACAATTATTAAATCAATAAAATCTTTGAGCAGTAATTATCGTAACCATTATTGAGTAAAGGCCTTCACGTAAGAATCAATAATTGGTGCAATATCTGCAGTATCTTCTTGTGTTTTAACCAAGAGTATTTTTAAAGATTAACTTGGTAATAACTACGTAGATTATTTTTAAACAACTTATATTTGTCGCTTTCTTCATCCAATCGCTTTCCAGTTATGGGGCCAACAAAAGGCTGCTGGCCGTCATGCGAATATTCCCACAAGCAATGAAGAATATTCCACGACCAAACGAATATTCCCTAACAACAATGAATATTTTATAACCACTTGTTTATTTTAAAATATTTGTGTATTTTACCCATAACTATCCACATTAATCAAATCAACCCTTACTATTTCAAAATAGAGAAAATTAAATTTCATTAATAATAAGTTGGGGTCTTACAACCTCCCCTCCTTATGAAATTTCGTCATCGAAATCGAACGATCTTGGTGTTTAGAAAAGGTGAGGATACCTCGCTTTCATTTCCGTTTCTAACTCCCAGGTCATTTCCTCTATAGCATGATTCCTCCACAAAACTTTAACTTGTGGTATGACCTTTCTTGGCGTAGGACATGCTCCTTCCTATCCAAGATCTTGTGGTACCTCCTCATACGTTAAGTCTTGGCTATCTCTTCTTAGGTTCTAACTCAATAACGTGGTTCGTCTTTCACATATTTATGAAGTACGAGATATGTGAAACACATTATGAACACGAGAGACATACTCGAGAGGTAACGCAAGTCTATAGGCTACATTTCCTACTCGGTCAAGAATTTGAAATGGACCAATAAATCGTGGATTTTGCTTTCCTCTCTTCCCAAATCTTGTAACTCCCTTCCATGGAGCAACTCGCAACAATACATGATCCCCTATACTAAATTCCACGTCCTTTCGATGAAGATCCGCATAACTCTTTTGTCGATCTTGTGCCGTTTGTATACGTTGTCGAATCATATTTGGATCTTTTCGGTTGTCATACGTACTAACTCGGGTCCCAACAATGTTGCTTCACCCACCTCATCCCAACATATTGGAGAGCGACACTTTCGTCCATATAATGCTTCAAATGGAGCCACACCTATACTTGCCTGATAACTGTTGTTGTAGGAGAATTCCACCAATGGTAAATACTTATCCCAACTACCCTTGAAGTCTAGGACACAGAGTCTTAATAAATCTTCAAGAGTTTGAATAGTCCTCTCTGATTGTCCGTCCGTTTGAGGATGGTATGCCGAACTAAATCATAAATCCGTGCCCATAGCTTTTTACAAGCTAACCTAAAATCTTGAAGTGAATCTTGGGTCACGATCCGAAACTATGGATACTAGCATGCCATGCAACCTCACAATCTCATTTACATATATACTAGCAAGGCGTTCGAGGGAATAAGTCTCCGTGATCGGCAAGAAATGAGCGGAACTTGGTTAATCTATCAACAATAACCCAAATAGCATTGATGCCTTGAGAAACCGTAGGAAGACTAAAGAACGAAATCCATGGTAATGTGTTCCCACTTCCATTTCAGAATCTCAAGTGGTTGCAATGGACCCTTAGGTACTAGATGCTCTGCCTTTACACGTTGGCAAGTTAAACACATCGAGATAAACTTTGCTATCTCTCTCTTCATATTGTTCCACCAAAATGTATGTCAAAGATCATGATACATTTTAGTACTTCCAGGATGGATTGCAAATGGTGTATTGTGTGCCTCCATCATAATCTTGTACTTCATATCAGAGTCGTTAGGAACACAAAGTCTAGAGTGGACTCGAAGTATTCCTTCTTCATCAATTCTCACTTCCGGAATAGCTCCTTCTTGTACTTTCTTCTTCATACGCATCGCCTCGGGATGCCGGTGGCGCGAGCAACCTTAACTTTTTCTATTAAAGTTGGCTCTATGCGTATACTTGACATCATCGCACTCATTCCCCAAGATATGATCTTCTACTCAACGCGTTAGCTACCACGTTCGCTTTTTCGAGGATGGTATTGAATAGTGTGGTCGTAGTCTTTCAATAGCTCGAGCCAACGTCATTGCCGCGTGTTGAGTTCTTTTGAGTGAAAAATATTTAAGGCTTTTATGGTCCGAATATATCTCCACTTTCTCCCCATATATAGATAGTGCCTCCATATCTTTTAAAAACATTTCACGCCAAATCTAGATCATAAGTAGGATAATTCCTCTCATATTCTTTAAGTTGTCATGAGGCATAAAGGCTATGACTTTCCACGTTGCATGAGAACACATCCTAACCCTTTGCTCGAAGCATCGTCAGAGATAACAAATCCATCCGAACCGGATGGTATTGTTAGAATAAAGCCGAAATAAGTCTCCTCTTAAGCTCTTGGAAACTCTTCTCGCATTCTTCGCTCCCAAACGAATTTTGTATCCTTACGAGTTAATTTGAGTTAATGGAGTAGCGATTCGAGAAAACCCTTCCACGAATCTCCGATAATAACCACTAGACCCAAAAACTACGACTTGGTCACCAAACTCGCATTGCTCCCAACTTTGTATTACTTCAATCTTCACCGTCAACGGATACTCCATGTTTTGACACCACGTGCCCAAGAAATGCTACTTCCTCAAGCGAACTCGCATTTCTTCAATTTGGCATATAGTTTGTTTTCACGAAGCCTTTGGAGTACCAAAACTTCAAATGGTGCTCATGATCTTCACGACTTTTGGAATATATGAGGATGTCATCAATAAAGACAACAACAAACTAATCCAAATATTCCTTAAATACTCGGTTCATCATATCCATGAAAGCCGTAGGAGCATTAGTCAGTCTGAAAGACATGACTAAGAATTCATAATGCCCATACCGAGTTCTGAAGGCAATCTTTGGAATATCCTCGGATTCTAATCTTCAATTTGATGATATCCGAATGAAGATCGATTTTGAAAAGAATTGTGCCCTTCTTGGAATGGTCAAACAAGTCATCAATACGAGATAAGAGGATACCTATTCTTGATGGTGACATGGTTCAATCCGATAGTCAATACAAAGTCGCATATTCCGTCTTTCTTCTTTACGAATAAAACAGAGCACCCCGAGGAGATGTACTTAGGACAGAATGAAACCGATGTCCATCAATTCTTGTAGTTGGACCTTTAACTCCACGAAGTTCAATAGAGCCATTCGATATGGGGTTTTAGAAATGGGCTTTGTACTGAGTTCAAGATCAATAAAGAATTCAACTTCACGTTCTAGGGGTGGGAAGTTCTTCTTGAAATACGTCCAGAAAGGTAATAACAACAGGAATATTATTGAATTTGACGTGTCTTTATTCAAATCCATAACATGGGCTAAGAAAGCTTGACATCCGCTTTTCAATAAACGAATAGCTTTATGATTAGATATGACGGTGATTGATTTTAATGGTTTAGTTGCTTGAATTGCATAAAAGGTTAGTTAGGAATATGAAAACTAACAACCTTACGAAAACAATCAATTTTGGCATGATGAGTAGTTAACCAATCAATCCCTAAAATCACATCAAAAGCAAGTATCTTTAAAGAGATAAGGTCAACAGGTAAGGTGATGGTGCCAACTTAAATCAAATAAGATTTATAAACAGTGGATGTGATGAAAGTTTCTCCTAACGGAGTTTCCACAGATAGGTCAAAGTCTAATTTCTCCCGAGTCAAGTTTAAACGTTGAGCATGTTAGGAGAGATAAATGAATGGGTAGACTTAAGATCAAGTAAGATATAAACTTCACAAGAATTTATAAATAGTTTACCGTGATCACCTCGTTTGGGTTCTCGCATTTTGACCGGTCCACAATAAACGCTTCTTCCGGAACAGATTGACTTTGACTTTTCAGGGGACGATCTTTTGAGTCACCGTCCCCATTGAACTAGGTTTTCGCTACTGCATAATCTCTCGGCGATATGTCCTTCTTTCTATAATTATAGCATACCTTGAACTGTTGGGACGGTTTGGGTGATATGTCCCTCTTTCCCGCATTTATAGCATATGATGGGTGGTCGTTCTCCTCCTTAGAACCGATTCTTGTCGCCAAGACCGTCGTCTTCATACGGTCGTTGTTAAATCTCCTCTTTTAAAATCTCCTCTGAATCGCTTCTTCTATTTTCATGGCTATGATTACCACCGGAGTGGTTACCATTTTGTCCGTCTTTCTTTTCTCCGATTGGTTATCGTTATTACGTTGATCGCTATCTACGGTATGATCTTGGTTATGGTCCTCGATTGAACATACTCGTTATTTCGCTTCTAACAATTGAGCCTCATTAACAACATCCGAATAGAGAAAAATTTATGAGAAATGAGATATCGACGTATGCCGCGTTTCAAACCTTTAAGAAACATCCGCATCATCGTTCCTCATTCTCCACCAAATGAGGTACAAACACGATAACTCTGCAAACTTTGCCTCGTCTTTGAGACACCGTCGTATATTGTTTTGTTCTAACTGATGAACTCCACTTCCTTCATATGATGAACACTTCGGGAAAGTATTTGTCATTAAATAGTTTTTTAAACGCTCTCCCAAGACATTTTGAAAGGGCTGGATGGTACGCTTTAATGAGACTCCCACCAGAGTCCGCTTCGCCATTTAAACATAAAAGGTGGCGAATGGAACCTTCGTTCCTCCGTGCATCCCAAGACATCGAATATCTTGGTAATTTGTTTGGCCCATGTTTTCGTATGATCGGATCGGCTTTCCCTTAAATTCGGTGGTCCCAACTCTTTGAAACGTGCTTGTTGTGACAACCCGTGAATTGCTATCATTTCTCCCCGATTTTGAACACGAGTCTCCTAAATCGATTTTGCATGAACGCAAAAAGCTTCTAAACATCCCCTCGTTCATCCGCCAGTGTTGTTGTTCGGAGAGGAACATTGCCCACTGTTGCACGTTCTCCTCGTTGGTGAGTCTGAGGCGTCTCCACGGTCTCATTTCCATTGTTAATATTCTCACGACATTCTCAAAGTCATAAAAAACAAGGGTTAATTAAGGAAATCAATATATCACATAATATGGACCAACTAACAAATAAGCTTAGTAGGACACACTAGCAAAGGATTTACTCGTCTCTCCTCCTAGTTCTATTCCCGATCTCTCCGCCAGAGATCATATCCCAAGCTCGATACATTGTGAATATCTGGTATACATCACCCATTCGAAAAGTTGTAATACCATGCGAAACAACTACAACTTTATTATTACAACAAGAAAATTGTGAGTTTGAATACAAATATTATCGGACAATAACTATACTCAAATAAATCCTCATCACATTTATTGATACATTATTTTATAAAAATGGTGAGGACTACAAAACAACTCTCTAGAACCTTCATTCCATTTGAACTGCTCGCTATATTCTCGCCTCCCCGAGAAGAAAAATGGAACAAAAGGAAAAGGGTGAGCTCAACTAGCCCAAGTAAAAAATTATGACTAAGATAATATACAACAAATTATCATTAGTCTTCAACAGGAAAAAATCTAATAAAATACAATGAACAAACAAGTTTTAAATCAATATTCGCAATGAAAATAATAATTCATTAGAAGAGTTAAGTAGAGAATGCAAACTACTATCTTCTATGTATGAATTTAAAAGTTCATAAATCTCATCTTTTATCCTCGTAACATCAATCAATATATATACGGAATCAAATATTCATCTTTGCACTTCTGTGCCAAAGATATTCATCGATTGGTCATGCTCATCTAAACACTGCTCATCTTTTGCACTATGGGCCAAAGATATTCATCGAAATCATTCATCTTTGCACTACTGGGCCAAAGATATTCAATAATATCATCATTTAAGACCGAGGATGATGAAAATATTTTTAAAGAAACGAATCCGGTGAAACAAAATGACAAGGATTAAGGATTAAGGATTAAGGATTCGTACTTTGTTTTATCCATGTCCAAAAAATACCTCAAAAATAATCATAGTGGTGTAAAATTCAAGAATGATCAAAACATGGATACAATCAAAGCTAGTATCCATAATAGATATTTTAGACTTAAAAGAGAAAATTTTCATTTTTTGATGAATAGTCTTAGTATTCGTGAATAAGGTCAGATTCGTGAATGAATAGTACGTATACATGAATAAGTAACTCCGACACCAAAAGTTCCAAATTTGATAAAACTTCAGATCAATATTTCAAAGATAATGATATTGAAGAAATAATATCATTACGAAAAAAATAATATCCCTTACCTCGAAAGATCAGTCTTTCAAGGTAAAAAACAGGATATAAAGCTATAACTTGAACTTGCACCGTAAAAGCAATACTCAAAGTATACTCAAAATACTCACAAGCATACGCTCGATAATATAGAGAGAGAAAACCTCAGTTTCTGGTGTGATTTTTAATTCTAACCTAAGCACCCTATTTATAGAAAATGCTTAAAACACCAAAACAGAAAATTTAATATAATATTATTATTATTTGTTAAAATTCTATATGCCCACTTTTGGAGATCTGATTTCAGCAATCAATAACACATGCTAGACCCACTTAACACACCAAAAACGTTTTTCTTGAAAAAAATAATTAAAACTTCCAAAAATCAATTATTTTGGAGCTTCGAAACTTCAATAATTCATTATAAATAGCACTTTTGTCAGAAAATTCAAATCTCGCAAATTTTTATAGGAAATTCAATTCTCTACAACTTTGCAGAAGAAAGTTTTTCCAAATTCCAAATAGAATTTGACCGAAATCCACAAACAGACGATTTTATAAAATTTATAATCAAATTTCGGTAAATAATTGTGTCCACCAACACACAAAATATGTGTTAAACATTTAATGCCACAAAAAATACTCTTCCTCCTCATATACTCATATATCCCACATTCATTATAAAAATATCATAGTTAATATATTATTAAAATAATATATTTAAATGAATTATTTTATAGAAAAATATAAAATATTAATTTTCAACAATTGTCATTTTAAAATTTTCTCCATCTATATCCACATAAAATCAATATTTTACTCATCATATAAATCAATAATTAATTATTCACAAATAATATTCTGAGAATCACAAGATCTTGGCAACGGTAGTTCGAGAAAGAGGGGCTTTCCAATAAGAATTCCTCCTTACTGGTGCGCAATTAGGTGACCAAACCTCTCCTTAGATAGAACTTTTTAGACATTGCTAATAATGTTATCTAATAATATTATTCAGATAATATGAATTATTGCTTCGATAATGAAAATCTTTGTATAATGACAATTATTGAAACAACAAAGAATATAAAATATCAACGCAAAGAATTATTAAATCAATAAAATATCGAATAAGTAATTATCGTAACCATTATGAGAGTAGTGCCTTCTTACGTAAGAATCAATAATTGGTGCAATACAATAAGTGCTACTTGTGTTTTAACCACCGAGTATTTTAACAAAGATTAATGGTAACAACTACGCTGAATTATTTTTAAACAACTTATATTTGTCATTTTCTTCATCCAATCGCTTTCAGTTATGGGGCCCATTAAAAGACTCATAGTCGTGCATTTAATATTCCCCGACAAGAAGAATATTCCACGACCAAACGAATATTCCCTGACAACAATGAATATTTTATAACCACTTGCTTATTTTAAAATATTTGTGTATTTTAACCCATAACTATCCACATTAATCAAATCAACCCTTACTATTTCAAAATAGAGAAAATTAAATTTCATTAATAATAAGTTGGGGTCTTACATTCCGGCCTCACCTTCAACTGATGATAACCACTTCTCAGGTTTATCTTCGAGAAATACCTCGCTCCTTTCAACTGATCGAACAGGTTATCGATCCTTGGCAATGGATACTTATTTTTAATTGTGACCTTATTCAACTCTTTGTAATCAATACAGAGCCGCATCGATCCATCTTTCTTCTTAACGAACAACACCGGTGTTCCCCATGGCGAAACACTCGGCTGAATATACTTTTTGTCAAGCAATTCTTGCAATTGCACCATCAATTCTTTCATTTCTACCGGGGCCATTCTGTACGGTGCTTTAGATATCAGGGCCATTCCTGGTAGTAAGTTGATCACGAACTCGATTTATCGATTCGGCAGAAGACCCGGCAAATCGTTTGGAAATACGTCTGCAAAATCTCTTATGATCGGTATCTCTTCCAACTTCGCACTCTTCTTCTGTGAATCGATAATATAGGCTAAGTATCCTACACATCCTTGTCTCAATAACTTCTTGGCTTGCATCACCGTCAAACAACTTGCTTGTCGAGGTGACTTGCTGGCAAAGAACACAACCTTTGACGGAGTCATAAGGTTAACACACTTTCATTGACAATCAATTACTGCTCCGTAATTGAATAACCAATCCATTCCCAGTATAACATCGAATTCACCAAGTCTAATTGGTATCAGGTCTACCCTCATCTCGTGACCTTTTATATCCACTCTACAATTCTTATATATAAATCTAACAGGAATCACTTCCCTATTTACAATCTCTATACTTAAGAGAAATTCTAATTCTTCTTGAGGCAAATCTAAATTCTGAGCAAATTCGTTGGATATAAATGAACAAGTAGCACCCGAATCAAATAGTACATAAGCATTAATACCATTAATCAGAATGATACCTGACACCACATCCTTAGATCAGATAGCATCCCGCACGGTCATATTGAAAGTCCTCGCAGTTGGTTTGGCTTGACCGAAATGGTCAATGATAGTCAATGCACCACCACCGTTGTTGTTTCCTTTTCCGTCACTAGCACTTCCCGCTGTCTTCTTAGGGAAATCACGAGCCATGTGATCCTCTGAACCGCAGGTAAAGCATGCTCATTTCTTTGGACTAAAATAGTTCGGTGCAATGTGTCCCTCCTGACCACAGTTGAAACACACTCGCTTTCCCTTTAAACATACCCCAGTATGGCTCTTCCCGTAAGTTGCACAAGCCTCAAACTTTTTCTTCTACTGATTTCCCTGTTGCCCTCCCGCAGTTGAATTCTCGCTCCATTTCCTCTTCTGATTGTTACTTTCAACATTACTACCACCAACCTTATTCTCATTTTCATTCTTCTTCTGCTCTTGGTTGTACTTGGTCAAGGCATCGCTTCCACCTTCCGCGATAATAGCCTTCTCCAGCACAGCAGCAAATGTGTTTAGCTGGAACATTAAAACCTTGCTGTAAAGCCAGGGCTTCAATCCTTGTTCGAACCTTCTTGCTTTGCGTTCATCAGTATTGACTTGATAAGTGGCAAATCTTGCCAACTCGTTAAACTTCGTAGCATATTCAAGCACCGTCATTGTTCCTTGCTTCAACTAAAGAAATTGCACTTCTAGCTGATTTTGAGAACTCGTTGGAAAGTACATTTCAAAGAACATCTCCTTAAATCTATCCCACGCTATCACTCCTTATCCTCCGTGAACCTTATTTGCTTGCCACCAGTAGCTAGCTTCAGACTTCAGCATGAACGCTGCGAATGCAGTCTTTTGAACTTCTTTAACTCTTGCAACGTCGAATACCTTCTCCATTTCCATGATCCAAGTTTGGGCTTCCACTGGATTCATAGACCCTTGAAATTCTGGCGGTCCAACCACTTTGAATTCCTTGAAAGTTGTTACTTGAGCTTGCGGTTGATTCGCAAGTCCACCCGTCAACAAAGCTACCAACTGCTAAACCAGATTAGCGTTGGTCTCGTTATTATTATTGGTAGACCCTTCAGGAGGTGCTTGCTGACGTGGTTGTCTTCTTCTAGGAGGCATCTTCTGTTAAAATATACGCTTATTAGCTCATTACTCAACTTCTTGGGTATTTAAAGTCTAAATAAAACATTCCAAGATTAAAGCTTTAACACACAACATTTCAAATAAACTCTAATATTTTATTCATTCATAAAGTTTTAGAACATACGCAAAATAGCATAACCGATATAAACATTCACTTTCCTGAACTAAACACTTTTCAGGATTATATACTCATATTATCCCTTTATTTATCTCAAAATAAGAGATTCACAATTTATTTACTTATTCTATCTAGGCATATTAAGACGTCGTAAGGCTTCCCGACATTCCTCCTCCATGATGCGATATGCCGTTCTGTGATCCATCACGAACCACGACGAATTCTCAAATTGAGGTGGTTAATAGTAGGCTCGATCCTGGGCCCTATCAATCGCCGAATTAAAAGCATAATCCATCTCTTTCATTTTGGCTTTCTTCACTTGAACCTTAGCCTCAAAGACGATCTTCACGTTGAGTCGCCTTTCATCCAAGCATCCTCCGCTTCAGACGCTTAGTCGATTCCTCCTTGAAATCATCTTTCAATTTCTCCATGTCAGTCTTCATCTTCTCTTTTACTGCCAACAGGTCTTCAGGCTGATCCTTGGTATGAACTAGGTCCCACTCCGTGTTTCCAAGTTTTGAATCAAGTTTCTGAATCTCTGCATCCTTCTGCTTCATCGAAGCATGATGCATCTCAACCATTTCCTTCAGCTCCTCGACCTCGTCCTTTAATTCTACATTACGGTCATACAAAGCATCATACATCTCTGCTGATATAGAGTTTGGTGGAAACTCCTCAGAATCCTCCTCCTCCTCATCATCCTTTTCTACCTCCTCAGAACTATCCTCCTCGGGATCGGTCACAGGCACATCCCCTTGGATCAACTGCCTCCCGCACTACGTGAATATCCCCGGGCTCATCATCTATAGGTATCTGAGGTATCACCTCTCTAGCTGGACTGGATCCTCATTTGTTAGACATCCTGATAACAAAATATTTTAAGTTTTACTTAACATTTTTTTTCGATACTCGCGAGCACATAAGTTATTAACACATAGCACATAATGTCTTTTATTATTTAACTTCAATGGATACCTTAATCCATTCCTTATAACTCGATAAGAGTTAAACACCTCTATATTTTCTATTTCCTTAAAGGTTACTTCCTAAGGTTTCCCCACCTAAGGTTCATTGTGAGATCCCAGATTTTGTGAATAAAGATTTAAATTTCTCGAAATATTTTTTTTTATTATTATGGTATGGATTTGATATAATGTTACAGTTGTGGGTAATAATTATAAATTTTGCAAAAGTATGCAAGTTGTTATATTATATTCGATTGGTGGGGAATATTCGGTTTAGCGAGGGAATATTTCAGACAACTACTCAATCATTGGTGGACCCTAAAAAAATGTAATTATCAGCCGGATCGAGAAAATGACAAAAATATTTTTATGAAAATAACGGTGAAGTTTTTACCGTTAATCTTTGTTGAACTACTCTGTAGTAAAAAATACGATGTAATGGCGTGGTTGCATAGTAGCACACGGTATTGATTATTGATGCTTACGTGAGAAGTCATTCAGTTTTATTCAATTATTCATTTATATTTTATATATTGTTAAAATCAATAATTGAGACGATAAAATTATTAATATTATTATTTTCAATATTAACGATATCTAGAAGTTCTGACAAGGAGAGGTTTGGTCATCTAATCAAGGCTACCAATGGGAGAAATCTTTATCGGAAAGCCCCTCTTTCCAGGAACGACACAGTCGATTAATATTGTGAATTATAATAAAGGTGATAAATGTTGTTAAAATTATTAAGGTGATTTTTATAAAGATTTGCTTATTTTATGGACCCCTATTTACCCATTTTTCAAAATATTTGGTAGGAAATTTTTATAAAAGTGGGGCCCACATGTGGGGCCCATTTGTGTTGGAAAAATAATTTTAGAAATGGAAGAGTATAAGTATGGAAGTATATGTATGTATTGAGTGTATGGTGGGAGAAAATGATATGTGAATGTGATAGGTGTGTGATGGGTGTGTGAGTGGAAAATGGTGGAAAAGTGGTAGTGTGATAGTGATGTTTAAGAGTGTAGTGAAAGTGATTTTTGGGTGGGTGGGGAATTGATGTTGGTTATGGGGGAGAATAATTAAGTGGTGTATATATAATATTGATACATATAATTTGAAAACATGTGTTATATATATATATATATTATTTTATTTTGCTTTAAATATGGACCGTCCGATTAAAGTAAATCAATCTGAACCATTCATAGATTGGTTACTATTCATTCCATTCTTCAATAAATAGAAGCTCATTCTTCCTTTATTTCTCACCAATTCACCAAAGCTATAGAGCATTTATTATAGAGAGAAATTATAGAGAAGTCTATAGAGAGAAAATCTATAGAGAAAGAAGAAGAGAAGTCTCGCTACATTTTATTCCAAAGTATCCGACTTTATTCTAAGGTAGGGATATTATTTGTTGCACTTAGGTAAGGGTGTTATTTCTTTTGTATTCATGAAGAGAACTTCTATTATTCCATCTTTATTATTACGTTGGAATAACTTTGTATAATGCTACTACCTATACTTGGTGAAATTCTTTCGTATTCCATTCTTTATTATTACATTGGAATATCTCATGCATGCTTTTACGTCGGACTTAGTTCCGTCTTTATTATTCTGTTGGAATATCCTGTCTGTGCTTTACGCCGAACCTGGTTTCGTCTTTATTATTCTGTTGGAACATCCTGTTGGTGTGAATTTCACCCGACCTGGTTCCATTATTTATTATTCTGTTAGAATAATCTATCTATGTGGGTTACCACATGCATGGTGAATGATCCTTTATATTCATTCCTTATTAAATTGTGAAAATGATCTGTTTTAGTTGATTATGATGAGAGTCATAACAAAAGTATTGGACTGATGAAAATCATGGGTATATGAAGTATTAGTAAGTGTTATGATGAGTTATGTTGGTTATTATGTGAAAACATGAAAGTTTCTTAGAAATCACAAAGGGTTGAAAAATCAGATTTTGGTAAAAACGTAACATGAAATTCAATTGACCATATCTCCTATTATATTTCGAATTTTTGAGTGTGGTCAAGTCCTAGAGTTAGATCTATGAGTTTTGTAGCATCTCCAAGTGGAATCACTGGAAAAGGTATTGTAGATTTTCGTGTGGACTGATTTTAGTAAAGGAGTCAAAAGCTGAAAATTTCGAAAAGGTTACTGATTATTTTTTTAAAAGGGCATTTTCGGCCACTTAATTTATGAGAAAAATTCTGGCCTTTTGGGACATGAAAGTATATGGTATAAGGAACATCCTGTCCAAAAATGAACAACAAATTATGACCATTTCAATATTTAGGTTTTTTCGACGAAAAACGCTATAACCGGAGTTCTATAACTCCGATGACCATGAAATTTAAATTGGAGGCTCACGTTAACATGTGTAAGATCTTGCCAAGATTTGGGAATTTCTGGAGTTAACCTTGAGGTAGCTAATTTCTTAAGGAATTTATTAGAAATTGATATTTGAAAAATAGTAAATAAATTTTAAAAATTTCGAGAAAAATATATTTTCATTATGGGACTATATTATGCTAAATCCCAGAAAAGAAATATTTTTGGGACTGATTTGGTATTTTTCGTGAAAATGGTTTAATTACGAATATATGAGTTAAATATGTTATGTAAAGTAACAAAGTTGGAAAATGAGATTTTATGGCTTGGAAATCCTATATAAGGTATATGCATATTGTTGATGAGGGATTTGATTATTGGTGATGAAATCTTATGAGTATGGTATTTTTGAATGATTAAATGCATTAATTGGTAAAGTGTAAACAATTGAAATAAATTGTTTATAAGTTTAAGAAGTGATTAAAATATTGTTATGATATTAACAATATTAGATTATGAATTTATTATGTGATTGATAATGTTTGGTTAAATTTAAAGTCTTTAATATTTATCCTTGTTTTCGTTTGATTAATGCTTATATCATTGTCATCATCCTCATTTTTTATATATATTTTTTAAAGTCATCTGTGGGTATGTCGGTACTAGATGGACTTGATATGATTATGACTGAGGATTATTTAGGTATAATCATGACCGTAATGTTACAAATGATGTGGTAAAAGTCATCTTTGGTCGTAGTGCATAGATGGACTTGGTATGATTATGACCAGGGATTATTCGGTATAATCATCACCGTAATTGAAAACACGAATATCCTTGGCCCGTAGTGCATGGATAATTCATGATCGTGATACTATTAAGCTGAGTCTCAGCATTATTGGTTTTACAGTTGTATATCTTTGGCCTGTAGTGCAAAGATGAACTGTTGGTTATTGGTTATACAGTTGTATATCTTTGTCCTGTAGTGCAAAGATGAATGGTTAATGAATATCTTTGGCCGTAGTGCAAAGATGAATTTATTAATATGATTATGAGCAGAAATTTTGATTTGGTATAACCATAATTTTTGATGTTTCAGTTAAAGACAGGTGATGAAAATTATCTTCATCCTAGATGAGAAAAGGAATTTGAAACCAGAATTATGACTATGAGTTATTCATATAATTATGGACAGGAATTTTTGATTGATGTTACAGGGATAAAACATTATTGGTGGACTTTTAACATGGAGAAGATAATAGACCTGATGGTCTATTTGACTCTTTTAATGGATTGTTCGTTCCGCTACAACTATGGTTGAAAAGTTTTATCATCTACCATATGTTCTAAATCTTTGATTTATTACTGATGAATGCTATTGATAATTTAATTATCTTTAGTCATGATATTCTTTACTGGGCTAGTTGTGCTTACCCTTTTGCTTCACAATTCCTTTTAGGTAATAAGAGTGTAGCTGGGTCGAGCGGGGATAACAGGGAAATAGTGAGATGGTTCGAGACTGTTGAAGTTTCTCAACACATTATAAAACGGCATGACATGCAATATATAATTGCATTGAGGACCTAAGATGTGTGTGTCGTATTTTATACGTCACTTAATAATTGATTTTGGTGAACAACAATAGGTTGATCAGAACCCAACTTTGGAAGGGTATTTTGCCACTATCATACAACATGTCTAATGACATACAATCTCGTGTTATCATAAGACAGGGTTGTGCACATCCACTTGCTGAGTATATCTACGAGCACTACTTATATGATCTTGGAGTATATTTGAAATATAATTCTCACTTGGAGACAACTGAGATAATTATATGTCAAGAGAAAACTCATCATTGGAAGGAATATGATAGTAATCTTCTCATTTTTCTTTGGGGTCTATTGGATCAACCAAGGATAATTCTCTGGGCATATGATATCTATCATAACTTTGATTCATGGCCTCCCATGTACGAAGGTTTCCTTGAGCACTTCCCAAAGATTTTAATTTCTAAAACAGTTATTGACTGTACTTTTATATAACATACCATTGTAAGGTTGTGGTTGAGACACCATGAGAATTACATACATTTGTATTGAAACTCACAGCTTATCTATTGTCGTACTCTGCACGACAGTTCAACAATTGTATAAATGAAGTTGTATTTAATTTTTATAGTATGATATCTGGCGACTCAGAATGGGTCGGGTGGACCTATTTTGGGGGCGTCACATTCATAACCTAAAGCTTTGATACCAACCTATGACACCCCCAAATCCAGGTACTTCATTCCCACAGGATTTGGTGTTCACTTATCAAAACTATTACATCTATCTACCCATCAATAAAGGATAAAGACATAATTTAAGTAACTTAAACAATAATCTCTCCCATTAAAGGGTTACATCATCAACTTAAATTAAATCCCAGGTAATCTAACCTTAAAATTTATTACATCAGTTTGCGGAATATGTCATAAAATAAAACAAGTCTTTAATATAATTCATTAAAATAAAATTCTCATAAGTCTTCATCATTTGGACATCTTGCCCTTGCCTTTGCTAGTCGACGACTCATCAACTTTCTCTACTTTAGCTGCAGTGTTAATTGCAAGAGTGAGCAAACAAATGCTAACTAATATAGAACGTAGCAATGATAATAACATGAGAGTGAACAACGAAAGCTGAACAATAAGGAACTTGTTCTACAATTCAAAATAGAAAACAAGTTTGAACTTTATTTATCTGAGGGTCTTAAGACCATGAACTATGTCCCCAGTACTTAGGTATTATTACCCAACCTTAACAGTCATATAGACTATACATACCCTTCTCAACGTACTTAGGGGGATCAGCCCTTTGTACCATGTATTGTGCACAAACATCTAAACGTTACACGTACAAAATCCCCTATGTTAGGGTTGTTCGTCTCAGTTTGGATTTAGAATTTCCGCACTAAAGAAAGTTTAGTTTGGAACTAGCTTATCAGTGTTTCTAGAATTTTAGAACACTATTCGATTTACATCAGTAAAGGTTTAATACCAGAATTTATAACTGAACAAAGCTATCAAAGTCAAAGATCGGATATCAACAATAGATACAATGGAATTACATGATATACATACAAAATATTATAACCAAAAGAGTTAGAATAATCCCATTTGAATCGATGTATTGGAATAATATGTGCTTTGAATAATAATTAGAAAAGTAAAACTCGCTCGATATAACGAATTAGGTTATAAGAGCTTGTATACACATATTCAAGATAGATTAAGTTTGCTCAATTTTAAGAACTTGAACAATAATAATACAGGAATGGGAACTTGCATTCAATATGAAAAGAATAAAGTTAGAAAGCTTTGCTCAATATAAAGAGATAAGATTTAGAAACTTGCAAAATTATAAAAGTAGGGTTAGAGAACTTGCCTTGATTGTAAGCTACACAAATGTAAAATAATCTCCAATTATCCGACACATATCATTGAAATTGCAACAATAATTAATTGCATGAATATTAGCTTTTAGGGTTTAAACCATCATTTAGGTCATAACCCTAACCTAGCACCTAACCATGTAGGTTAATATACTTAACGCTTCTGAAATTACACATTGATCAACATAGCTTAATCGTTCAACTCTATCTTTCGAAAACATCTCATTTGGTTTCATTTTATAACTTATTTAAATAATTATTTCAAATCTTTAAACTTTGCATTTCAACCCATTGACATCTGATATTATTGTTTATATCATGTTTTAACATCATTAACATACACGCTAAACTATCATAAGTCCGATATACTTAACCTGCAAGCAAGCAAACCTCACTGTCTCAGTTCAGGGTGTAAGTGGCAATTGCGCCACACTTAAACTTGGGGCCGTGGCACTGCTTGCTGCTTTTTTTTTGTAACTTGCCAAGCAATGCAGTTTGTTGAAGTGTTCAGACAGAGCAGAGGCAATTTGTGAACAAGAGCCATTTTAGCCCAACTAACACGAAATTCACCAATCAAACGGTGATAATAACATGTAAAATAATTATACAACTATCATATCATGATTGCTAACATATTCAACCACTTAGCACATTTTAACAACAACTAGAACCATTTTAATTTCTCAAATTTTCATGTTTTTCATATAACTCCATTTTTTGATAGTCTGTCCAAAAATCATCACTGTGAACTCATTACTTGACCAAATCATTCCATGCAAATTACGTTATGTTCGTATCTCAATGGACTACCACATACAAGCGTTAATTTACAGATTACTACACACATTGGATAAGAAATTTGGTACTTTCTAAGCCATATAACAAGAACATAAACACTGCTATATATAATCTTCTGCTATTCAATTTCTCACAAATTTGATAACTTTAAACAACACCGATATATGATAATTAATAGATTCAACAACATAATCCATACCATATAAACAACGTTTGAACAAAAAGCCAGAAATCAATTTACAGAGAACTTATATAAAACTAAAACTTGAAGATTTATAAATGAATTATACCTTAAATCCCTGATTGAATGCTAGCAAAAGATTGTGTTAGGGCTTAGAAATCCTCTTCTTCCTCTTGCCAATCTAAAACTATGTGTTTTACTCTCCAAACCCTCTCTGCTCTATACTAGCCTTAAGAGAGAAGAAGAAGAATGCGTAGAAATAACATGGCCACTTCCCCACGTAGTCTTTCAGTTAAAGAAAAAAAAGACGCGTTAGTTAAAATAATGCCAAAGGACACAAGGCCATGTTTGGCAACCAAAACTCTCCCAACTAAATTATTATTATATTATTTATATCATATGATTTTTCCCTTGTCCCACCTTAATTTAGTCAATTTATATAACTTTAGTTTAATTAATCTCAATAACTTATAATAATAAAAATCTTATTATCATTGATAAATAATTATATATCTAATTTAATTAATAACTTATAAACGTCACTCTATTTAATTTATTTATTTCCTTTGAATTAAACAATTCATTTAAGTTAACTATTTTCTTACATATTAAACAATTGATTTAATTTAATTATTTCCTTAAATTAAATCCTTCAGATAAATTATCATTACTCGATTCAATTAACATTAATTAATTTAATTACTAAATTAATTCATCACAATTCATCAAATATTTATTTTCCTTAATAAATAAATTATTTTAAATATTTATTTAATTCCATAAATATTTAAATTAAATTACAAAATTTTCGATCGTTAAGAGGGACACATCTGTGATGCCCCCAAAATAGGTATACATCACCTATTCTGAGTCGCCAAATACATGGTACAGAATACAAATACAAACTTAATTTTACAATCGTCGTGTAATATACTACAATACATATGCTGTGAGTTTTAATACAAATATTGTCATCTAGACAATATCCACACTCAATTGAGTCCTCATTACATTTATTATCACACTATTTAATGTAGAATAGTGAGGACTACTAATGTTATTAATCTGACCGTCACTCTCAGGTTCACATTCATTAGTCCTCGCCACGTATCCATTTCACAAGAGAACAATGAAAGTAAAAGGGTGAGCTCAACTAGCCCAAGAAGAAATATTATGACTAAGATAATGCGTAATAAATTATCATTAGTCTTCAACAATGTTAAACCGATAAAATACAATAGACATCAAGTTTAAGCTGCGGTGGAATAAGTAATCCATTAAAAGAGTCAAGTAGAGAATAAAATCTACTATCTTTTATGATTTAAAAGGTTTTTCATCACTTTTATCACGAGACTCAAATTTTAATAAATAATTTACATCATCCCCCGCTTCTCGCTTAATGATATTCATTAGTATCACAACCACAAATTATCCATGCACTACGGCCAAGGATATTCGTGTATTCACCAATGGTCATGATCATGCCAACAACTGTCCATCAATGCACTACGGGCCAATGAGGACTTTAATCACATCATTTGTAACATTACGTCATGATTACACCGAATAATCCTTGGTCATAATCATACCAAGTCCATCTATGCACTACAGGCCACAGATGACCTTCAAAAAAAATATAAACATGATACTTCTTTGCCAACATGATACTTCTTCACGAATTAATTTATTCAGGAACTAATAACGTCCAAATTGTCAACATGATACTTCTTTGTAGAGTAAAATTCAAGAATGCTCAGAAGAATATTTCCATGAAAAGATACTGGATGAAGCGCAAATATCAAGGATATTCCACTAACTTCATGGAGTATAGAAGTCAAAACTTTAACCAACTGAGTATAATAAAGAATGGAATAACAAAAGAAATCACCATGCATGTGGTACTTAGCATGATAAAGTTATTCTAACAAAATAATAAATAATGGAACTGTGTCAAATGTAATACGACCAACAAGATATTCCAATGAATAATAAAGAATGGAATAACAAATGAAATCACCATGCATGCGGTACTTCGTGATAGACAAAGTTATTCCAATGTAATTATAAATAATGTAACCAGTCCTGCGTAAAACACACGAGATATGATATTCCAATGTAATAATAAAGACAAAACCAAGTCCCCAGAAACGCATGCAGATAGGATATTCCAATGAGTAATAATAAAGCGGAACCAGTCCGTCCCAGTAAAGCGTCTGAGATAAGATATTCTAACAGAATAATAAAGAATGGAATAACAGAAGAATTTCACCAAGTATAGGGTTGACCGCTTATACAGGTTATTCCAACAGAATAATGAAAAAAAAATTGAATAACAGAAGTTCTCTTCATGAATACGAAAGAAATAATACCCCTTACCTCAAAAGAAGACTGAATACTGGAATAGTGAGGTAGCAGACTTCTCTTCTTCTTTTTCTCTATAAAGCTTTATTGAATTGGTGAGAAATGAAGGAAGAATGAGCTTCTATTTATAGAAAAATATAGTTTCGATAATTACACGTTTTGGGGCTCAAAAAATTACAATACAATACCTCCAACTTTTTTTTCATTTTTAATTTAGTCCTGCAAGTATTATAAAACTTGCACCACCTCCCCTAATAGTAAATAATGTGAATCAATAGTTACAATCATGTGAAAATACGAAATATAGTATAGTACCTCCATCTATACCTCCCTTTTTAACTTAGTCATGCAAGTATTATCAATCTTGCACCAACTCCCCTAATATTAAGTGAATGTGACTCAATAGTACACACATGTGAACAAATACTTATATAAGCATGTGAATTAGTAGCAATTAATTGCTCATTTATCCGATAAATTACCCGATTTATCAATATAACCCCCAGACATCAATTATCATCGGAATAGATGTCGATTTCAACTAACACAATTAATCCCAACATAATGGAACTATCAAATTCATCTTTAATCAACACGAACTTATTCATCATTAATATCATAACTCACAATATTTAACAACCAGGTCGTTCTCAGGAAAGAGGGGGCTTTCCAATAAGGATTTCTCCCCATTGGCGCGCAATTAGGTGACCAAACCTCTCCTTGGCAGAACTTCTAGACATTGTAAATATTGTAATTTAATAATATGAATAACTTTGTCGTCTTAATTATTGATTTAATAATATATCATATAATGCAGATGATACTGTAACAATAATCGAATCAATAATATGAGAGATATGATGTAGCAATTACTGTAGCAATAATTGAGTATAACTGAGTGATTTCTCACGTAAGCATCAATAATCACGGCCGTATTGCTCTTACTACAACAACAGCGTATTCTTGACATCTTTTACTACTAAAGAAGCGATCAATAGTATTAACGGTAAAACTTCCGTCGTTATTTTTATAAAAATATTTTTGTCGTTTTCTCAATCCGACAATAATTTTGTTGTGGGGTCCACCAATGATTGCGCCGTTGTACGAATATTCCCTGCTAAAACGAATATCCCCCGACCAATCAAATATAATACAATAACTTGCATACTTTGTTAAATTTATAAATACTACCCACAATTATAACATTATCTCAAATCCACACCATAATATTAAAAAGAATATTTTGAGAAAATTAAATCTTTATTCGTAAAATTTAGGATTTTACAATCTCCCCTCCTTATGAAATTTTGCCCTCGAAATTTACGTACGCATGCACTGGTATCTTTTTAACGAGATGAGTATACTTCACGATTCTAACTCTTGAGGTATAACCTTTAAGCGTAGAATATATTCCAGGATTTTAACAAGTACATCTTCATACGTTAAATTATTCGCTATCTCGTCCGGTTCTAAATCAATAATGTGGATCGGCTCGTCCACATATTTACGTAACATCGATACGTAACAAACATTATGAACACGCAACATATTTGGCGGTAAAACGAGTCTATAAGCCATAATTCCTACTCGATCGAGGATTTCAAATGAGCCAATTAAATCGAGGATTGAGATTTCCTCTCTTTATCGATTCTTGCTTCTAGAATAACGCCCTCTTGAACCTTCTTTTTCGTGTTCATCGCCTCGGTTACAGTAGCTGAAGCGGCTTTAACTTTATCGATTAAAGTCGATTCTACTCGTATATTCGTTATCTTCACATAGGTTCAGTATATTCGCACTAAATGGCGATATCGATCTTCTACTCAACGCGTCAGCTACCACGTTCACTTTTCCACGATAGTATTGAATGGTACGATCGTAATCTTCAACAGCTCGAGCCAACGTCTTTGGCGCATGTTATGTTCGTTTTAGTTGAAGAAATATTTAAGGTTTTAGAAATGGGGTTTTGTACTGGGGTCAATACAAAATTCGATTTCACGCTCTGGGGAAGGCTAAGAAGTCTTCAAGAATACGTCAGGAAATTTATTAACAATAGAAATATCATTCACAACTGTGACTCTCATCCAAGACTTGGATAACACGTCACATTGATACCTATCAACTTGCCATCGTTATTCACAACCTCCCCTACGGAAAGTTTGGCTTCGGTGCATTCCACACAAGGAAGTCAACAACGAAAGGATCGGGGCTCTTTACTTATGGCTTGATATGACAATGATTGACTTTAGTGGTTTGGTTGCTTGAATTTGCATAACAGGTTGGTTAGGAATATGAAAGCTTACAACCTTACGAAAAGCATGATGAGTAGTTAACCAATCGATTTCTAAAATCACATCAAAGGCAAGTATTTTCAAATGGATAAGATCGATAGGTAACGTGAAAGTGTCGATTTGAATAAACAAGATTAATAAACAGTGGAGGTAACGAAGGTTTCTGCTAACGAAGTTTCAACCAATAGTTCAAAGTCTAACTTCTCCTGAGTTAAATTTAAACATTGAGCGCAAGCAAGAGAGATAAAAGAATGGGTAGAGCCGGTATCTAATAAGGTATAGACTTTGCAAGAATTTATAATTAACTAACCCATAATAACTTTGTTCTGGTTTCTCAACAAACGCTCTCACTTAAAATATCGAATTTGGCTTTGCTATAGAGTACATTCCACTCTTAATTGCTTCGTCACATTCCTGATCCATGATTTGAATCATTACTCTCCGATCCATATCAAATTGGGGTTGACCGCTCTGTACAGGGTAATTCTGAATTCGATGTTGGATTCTCCCAATTCTTGTCCAAAAAGCAAAATCCATTTCATTTATTTTGACTTTATTGGATCGGACATCTTTTTTGACAATATCAACGCGTCGTGCAGCTTTTACCCACGTATCATCTATTCTCCTTCGTTCAGTTGTTTCTACTTTCATCAGAACTTTGATCATAGCATTCTCAGATTGCAGCTCTGATATCTTATACTCTGTCAAAGTGTGCTTCTGTTCAAGCATTGTACATCGGGTAACATAATTTTGAATTGTTGTATCTCTTTGCTCCATGACCGCCTGCCGTTCTTCAGCCTGCTCTTCTAACTCATGAATACGATTTTGTAATTATAAATTTTGATCATAAAATTCTTCTAATAAATTCTCCTCAGGTTCCTCTTCTTCCTCACTCTCAGCTGCTACCTCTACAACTAGCTCGAGTGCAACTATTAGTTCTTCACACACCACGTAGATATCTCTAATTTCTTCCTCGTCTGACATCATATTAACCTGGTTAGTGATTAAAGGTGTCTCAACGATCTCATGTGCTTCATTGCTTATCTCAACATTTTCGGATACCATTTGTAAATACTTCCACAAAACAAGGGTTAATTAACATATCACATATTATCCCTATACTTTGACCGACCAATTAAATACCAAATAAATTTAGGTAGGTCATACTAGCGAAGGAATTTCCCGTCTATCCCCTCCTAGTTCTTGTCTCACATCTTAGCTGAGGATCATATCCTAAGTTTGATATTTAACTGTGGCGCCCCCAAAATAGGTATACATCACCTATTCTGAGTCGCCAAATACATGGTACAGAATACAAATACAAACTTAATTATACAATAATTGTGTAATATACTACAATACATATGCTGTGAGTTTTAATACAAATATTGTCATATAGACAATATCCACACTCAATTGAGTCTTCATTACATTTATTATCACACTATTTAACAGAATAGTGAGGACTACTAATGCTATTAACAGGACCGTCACTCCGTTCCCCGACTAGTCCCTGCTACGTTCTCATTTCCTGAAGAGAACAATGAAAGTAAAAGGGTGAGCTCAACTAGCCCAGTAAGAAATATTATGACTATGATAATGCAGAATAAATTATTATTAGTCTTCAACAATGTTAAAGCGATAAAATACAATAGACATCAAGTTTAAATGCGCAGAATAAAGAAATCCATTAAAAGAGTCAAGTAGAGAATAAAATCTACTATCTTTTATGATTTAAAGGTTTTTCATCAATTTTATCATTGGGACTCGACTTAATAAATAATCCACATCATCCGCACTACTGACCAATGATATTCATTAGTATCACAACCACAAATTATCCATTTACTACTGACGAGGATATTCGTGTATTCACCAATGGTCATGATCATGCCAACAATTGTCCATCGATGCACTACGGGCCAATGAGGACTTTTATCACATTATTTGTAACATTACGGTCATGATTATGCAAGAATAATCCACGGTTATAATCATACCAAGTCCATCTATGCACTACGAATGTAGATGACCTTCAAAAAAATATAAACATGAGGATGATGACAATGATATAAGAATTCAATAAAACAAGTTCAAGAATTATTCTATTCAGGAACTAATAACGTCCAAATTGTCAACATGATACTTCTTTGTAGAGTAAAATTCAAGAATGCTCGGAAGAATATTTCCATGAAAAGATCTTTGGATGAAGCGCAAATATCAAGGATATTCCACTAATTTCATGGAGTATAGAAGTCAAAACTTTAACCAACCTGAGTATAATAAAGAATGGAATAACAAAAGAAATCACCATGCATGTGGTACTTCATGATAGACAAAAGTTATTCTAATGAATAATAAATAATGGAACGGTCAGGTATGTCACATGACAAGCGAGGATATTCCAACAGAATAATAAAGAATGGAATAACAACAGAAATCACCATGAATGCGGTACTTCGTATAGACAGGTAATTCCAACAGAATAATAAATAACGGAACCAAGTCCGGCGTTAAATGCACAGACAGGATATTCCAACAAAATAATAAATACAAAACCAGGTCCGGCGTAAAACGCACAGATAGGATATTCCAACAGAATAATAAAGACGGAACCAGGTCCGGCGTAAAACGTACAGACATGATATTCCAACAGAATAATAAAGAATGGAATAACAACAGAAATCACCATGAATGCGGTACTTATGAGCGGTAATTCAAACGGAATAATAAATAACGGAACCCGGTCCCGTCGTTAAATTTGCACAGACCGGATATTCCAATAAAATAATAAAACAAAAACCGAATTAGAGGCGTAAAAGCGAAACGCGGATAGGATATTCCAACAGAATAATAAAAACGGAACCAGTCCAGAAACGAAGTCCGCGTAAATTCTGACAAGGATATTCCAACAGAATAATAAAGAATGGAATAATAGAAGAATTTCACCAAGTATAGGGTAGACCGCGTATACAGGTTATTCCAATAGAATAATGAAAAAAAAATTGAATAACAGAAGTTCTCTTCACGAATACGAAAGAAATAATACCCCTTACCTCAAAAGAAGACTGGATACTGGAATAGTGAGTTAGCAGACTTCTCTTCTTCTTTCTCTCTATAATTTCTCTCTATAATAATGGCTTTAAAGCTTTATTGAATTGGTGAGAAATGAAGGAAGAATGAGCTTATATTTATAGAAAAGTATAGTTTCGATAATTGCACGTTTTGGGGCTCGAAAAATTACAGTACAATACCTCAAACTTTTCTTTCATTTTTAATTTAGTCCTGCAAGTATTATAAAACTTGCACCACCTCCCCTAATAGTAAATAATGTGAATCAATAGTTATAATCATGTGAAAATACGAAATACAGTATAGTACCTCCATCTATACCTCCCTTTTTAACTTAGTCATGCAAGTATTATCAATCTTGCACCAACTCCCCTAATATTAAGTGAATGTGACTCAATAGTACACACATGTGAACAAATACTTATATAAGCATGTGAATTAGTAGCAATTAATTGCTCATTTATCCGATAAATTACCCGATTTATCAATATAACCCCCAGACATCAATTATAATCGGAATAGATGTCGATTTCAACTAACACCAATAATCCCAACACAATGGAACTATCAAATTCATCTTTAATCAACACGAACTTATTCATCATTAATATCATAACTCACAATATTTAACAACCAGGTCGTTCTCAGGAAAGAGGCGGCTTTCCAATAAGGATTTCTCCCAATTGGCGCGCAATTAGGTGACCAAACCTCTCATTGGCAGAACTTCTAGACATTATAAATATTGTAATTTAATAATATGAATAACTTTGTTGTCTTAATTATTGATTTAATAATATATCATATAATGCAGATGATACTGTGACAATAATCGAATCAATAATATGAGAGATATGATGCAGCAATTACTGTAGCAATAATTGAGTATAACTGAGTGATTTCTCACGTAAGCATCAATAATCACTACCGTGTGCTACTATGCAACCACGCGTATTACTGTACTTTTACTACCGAGTAGTTCAATAGTATTAACGGTAAAACTTCCGCCGTTATTTTTATAAAAATATTTTTGTCGTTTTCTCAATCCGACAATAATTCCGTTGTGGGGTCCACCAATGATTGCGCCGTTGTACGAATATTCCCTGCTAAAACGAATATTCCCCGACCAATCAAATATAATACAACAACTTGCATACTTTGTTAAATTTATAAATACTACCCACAATTATAACATTATCTCAAATCCACACCATAATATTAAAAAGAATAATTCGAGAAAATTAAATCTTTATTCGTAAAATTTGGGATTTTACAATCTCCCCTCCTTATGAAATTTCGCCCTCGAAATTTACGTACGCACTGGTATCTTAGAAAATGATGAGTACACTTCGTCAGATTCTAACTCTTGAGGTATAACTTTTAAGCGTAGAATATATTCCAGGGTTTTAACAAGTACATCTTCATACGTTAAATTATTCGCTATCTCGTCCGGTTCTAAATAAATAATGTGGATCGGCTCATCCACATATTTACGTAACATCGATACGTAACAAACATTATGAACACGCAACATATTTGGCGGTAAAACGAGTCTATAAGCCATAGTTCCTACTCAATCGAGGATTTCAAATGAGCCAATTAAATCGAGGATTGAGATTTCCTCTCTTTATCGATTCTTGCTTCTAGAATAACGCCCTCTTGAACCTTCTTTTTCGTGTTCATCAGCTCCTGGTCTGTAGCTTGAGCGGCTTTAACTTTATCGATTAAAGTCGATTCTACTCGTATATTCGTTATCTTCACATAGGTTCGTATATTCGCACTCGTAAACGCATACGATCTTCTACTCAACGCGTCAGCTACCACGTTCACTTTTCCACGATAGTATTGAATGGTACGATCGTAATCTTCAATAGCTCGAGCCAACGTCTTTGGCGTATGTTATGTTCGTTTTAGTTAAAGAAATATTTAAGGTTTTAGAAATGGGGTTTTGTACTGGGGTCAATACAAAATTCGATTTCACGCTCTGGGGTAGGCTAAGAAGTCTTCAAGAATACGTTAGGAAATTTATTAACAATAGAAATATCATTCACAACTGTGACTCTCATCCAAGACTTGGATAACACGTCACATTGATACCTATCAACTTGCCATCGTTATTCACAACCTCCCCTACGGAAAGTTTGGCTTCGGTGCATTCCACACAAGGAAGTCAACAACGAAAGGATCGGAGCTCTTTACTTATGGCTTGATATGACAATGATTGACTTTAGTGGTTTGGTTGCTTGAATTTGCATAACAGGTTGGTTAGGAATATGAAAGCTAACAACCTTACGAAAAGCATGATGAGTAATTAACCAATCGATTTCTAAAATCACATCAAAGGCAAGTATTTTCAAATGGATAAGATCGATAGGTAATGTGAAAGTGTCGATTTGAATCAAACAAGATTAATAAACAGTGGAGGTAACGAAGGTTTCTGCTAACGAAGTTTCAACCAATAGTTCAAAGTCTAACTTCTCCTGAGTTAAATTTAAACGTTGAGCGCAAGCAAGAGAGATAAAAGAATGGGTAGAGCCGGTATCTAATAAGGTATAGACTTTGCAAGAATTTATAATTAACTAACCCATAATAACTTCGTTCTGGTTTCTCAACAAACGCTCTCACTTAAACTATCGGATTTGGCTTTGCTATAGAGTACATTCCACCCTTAATTGCTTCGTCACATTCCTGATCCATGATTCGAATCATTACTCTCCGATCCATATCGAATTGGGGTTGGCTAGCTGCATGCAGGTAATTCTGAATTCGATGTTGGATTCTCCCAATTCTTGTCCAAAAAGCAAAATCCATTTCATTTATTTTGACTTTATTGGATCGGACGTCTTTTTTGACAATATCAACGCGTCGTGCAGCTTTTACCCACGCATCATCTATTCTCCTTCGTTCAGTTGTTTCTACTTTCATCAGAACTTTGATCATAGCATTCTCAGATTCCAGCTCTAATATCTTATACTCTGTTAAAGTGTGCTTCTGTTCAAGCATCGTACATCGGGTAACACAATTTTGAATTGTTGTATCTCTTTGCTCCACGACCGCCTGCCGTTCTTCAGCCTGCTCTTCTAATTCATGAATACGATTTTGTAATTATAAATTTTGATCATAAAATTTTTCTAATAAATTCTCCTTAGGTTCCTCTGCAACTAGCTCGAGTGCAACTATTAGTTCTTCACACACCACGTAGATATCTCTAATTTCTTCCTCGTCCGACATCATATTAACCTGGTTAGTGATTAAAGGTGTCTTAACTATCTCATGTGCTTCATTGCTTATCTCAACATTTTCGGATACCATTTGTAAATACTGCCACAAAACAAGGGTTAATTAACATATCACATATTATCCCTATACTCTAACCGACCAATTAAATACCAAATAAATTTAGGTAGATCATACTAGCGAAGGAATTTCCCGTCTCACCCCTCCTAGTTCTTGTCTCACATCTCAGCCAGAGATCATATCCCTAAGTTTTGATACCAACTGTGACGCCCCCAAAATAGGTATACATCACCTATTCTGAGTCTCCAAATACATGGTACAGAATACAAATAAAAACTTAATTATACAATCGTCGTGTAATATACTACAATACATATGTTGTGAGTTTTAATACAAATATTGTCATATAGACAATATCCACACTCAATTGAGTCTTCATTACATTTATTATCACACTATTTAACAGAATAGTGAGGACTACTAATGCTATTAACTGGACCATCACTCCGTTCCCCGACTAGTCCCTGCTACGTTCTCATTTCCTAAAGAGAACAATGAAAGTAAAAGGGTGAGCTCAACTAGCCCAGTAAGAAATATTATGACTAAGATAATGCAGAATAAATTATCATTAATCTTCAACAATGTTAAACTGATAAAATACAATAGACATCAAGTTTAACTACAGCGTAATAAGAAATCCATTAAAAGAGTCAAGTAGAGAATAAAATCTACTATCTTTTATGATTTAAAAGGTTTTTCATCACTTTTATCATTTGGGACTCGACAATAAATAATCCACATCATCCCTGCACTACGGCCAATGATATTCATTAGTATCACAACCACAAATTATCCATGAACTACGGCCAAGGATATTCGTGTATTCACCAATGGTCATGATCATGCCAACAATTGTCCATCAATGCACTACGGGCCAATGAGGACTTTTATCACATCATTTATAACATTACGGTTATGATTACACCGAATAATCCCTGGTTATAATCATACCAAGTCCATCTATGCACTACAGGCCACAGATGACCTTCAAAAAAAATATAAACATGAGGATGATGACAATGATATAAGAATTCAATAAAACAAGTTCAAGAATTATTCTATTCAGGAACTAATAACGTCCAAATTGTCAACATGATACTTCTTTGTAGAGTAAAATTCAAGAATGCTCAGAAGAATATTTCCATGAAAAGATACTGGATGAAGGACAAATATCAAGGATATTCCACTAATTTCATGGAGTATAGAAGTCAAAACTTTAACCAACTGAGTATAATAAAGAATGGAATAACAAAAGAAATCACCATGCATGTGGTACTTCGCATAGACAGGTTATTCTAACAGAATAATAAATAACGGAACCGGTCGAGCGTAATACGCACCGATAAGGATATATTCCAATGAGAATAATAAAGAATGGAATAACAATGAAATCACCATGAATGCGGACTTGGCAGAGGCGGAGTAATTCAACGAATAATAAATAACGGAACCGGTCCGGCGTTAAATGCATGCAGACAGGATATTCAACAAAATAATAAATAAAACCGAATTGGTCCCGTAAAAAATATGAGATAGGATATTCAACAGAATAATAAAGAGGCGGAACCGAATCCCGGCGTAAAAAGCGTCTGACGAGGATATTCAACGAATAATAAAGAATGGAATAATAGAAGAATTTCACCAAGTATAGGGTGAGATGGCGTATCTGAGTTATTTCAATAGAATAATGAAAAAAAATTGAATAATGAAGTTCTCTTCATGAATCTGAAAGAAATAATACCCTTACCTCAAAAAAGAAAATTTGGATGGAATCACCGAGGTAGCAGACTTCTTCTTCTTTTTCTCTATAATTTCTCTCTATAATAATGGCTCTAAAGCTTTATTGAATTGGTGAGAAATGAAGGAAGAATGAGTTTCTATTTATAGAAAATATAGTTTCGATAATTGCACGTTTTGGGGCTCGAAAATTCTGATGACAATACCTCCAACTTTTCTTTCATTTTAATTTAGTCACCGCAAGTATTATAAAACTTGCACCACCTCCCCTAATAGTAAATAATGTGAATCAATAGTTATAATCATGTGAAAATATTATCAATCTTGGTCATGCAAGTATTATCAATCTTGCACCAACTCCCCTAATATTAAGTGAATGTGACTCAATAATAGTACACATGTGAACAAATACTTATATAAGCATGTGAATTAGTAGTAATTAATTGCTCATTTATCCGATAAATTACCCGATTTATCAATATAACCCCAGGACATCAATTATCATCGGAATAGATGTCGATTTCAACTAAACACCAATAATCCCAACACAATGGAACTATCAAATTCATCTTTAATCAACACGAACTTATTCATCATTAATATCATAACTCACAATATTTAATGACGGTCGTTCTCGAGGAAAGAGGGGCTTTCAATAAGGATTTCTCCCCATTGGTAGTATGATTAGGTGACCAAACCTCTCCTTGGCGAACTTCTAGACATTGTAAATATTTCAATTTAATAATATGAATAACTTTGTCGTCTTAATTATTGATTTAATAATATATCATATAATGCGGATGATCTTTGTGACAATAATCGAATCGATAATATGAGAGATATGATGCGGCAATTCTTGTAGCAATAATTGAGTATAAGCGAGTGATTTCTCACGTAAGCATCAATAATCACTCTAGGTGTCTGCTCTTATGCAACCACAGCGTATTCATTGTACTTTTACTACCGAGTAGTTCAACAATATTAGCAGTAAAACTTAGTCGTTATTTTCATAAAATATTTTTGTCGTTTTCTCGATCCTATAATAATTACATTTGTGAATTGGAGCCGATGATTGCTGTGGTTATACGAATATTCCCTGCTAAAAGCGAATATTCACGACCAATCAAATATAATACAACAACTTGCATACTTTGCAAAATTTATAAATACTACCCACAATTATAAAATTATCTCAAATCCACACCATAATATTAAAAAAAATATTTCGAGAAAATTAAATCTTTATTCGTAAAATTTGGGATTTTACAACATCCGTCCAAACTGTACGCAACAATCCAAAGCGTGTTTCAATTGTAGAAGAGAAGGTCACCTAACTCGATTTTGTCATGTAGTGAAGTCAAGTCCAGCTGGGATAATGATGCCAAAGGATGTCTCAGACAAGTCAAAGCCGGTAGTTTAAGTGAGAGCGTTTGTCGAGGAACCCGAATGAAGTTATCACGGGTAATTTAATCATAAACGCTTACGAAGTCTATACCTTATTCGATACCGGTTCTACCTATTCTTTTATCTCTCTTGCTTTCGCTTAACGTTTAAATTTGACTCCGGAGAGATTAGACTTTGACTTATCGGTTGAAACTTCGTTAGTAGAAACCTTCGTTACCTCCATTGTTTATAAATCTTGTTTAATTCAAATCAACACTTTCACGTTACCTGTCGATCTTATCTCTTTGAAAATACTTGCCTTTGATGTGATTTTAGGAATCGATTAGTTAACTACTCATCATGCATTTCGTAAGGTTGTTAGCTTTCATATTCCTAGCCAACCTATTATGCGAATTCAAGCAACCAAACCACTAAATTTAATCACTATTATATCAAGCCATAAGTAAAGAACCCCAATCCTTTCGTTGTTGACTTACTTGTGTGGAATGCACTGAAACCAGACTTTCCATAGGGGACATCGTGAATAACGGTGGAAAGTTGATAGGTATCAATGTGACGTGCTATCCAAGTCTTGGATGAGGGTCACAGTTTTGAATGATATTTCTATCGTTAATAAATTTCTTGACGTATTTCTAAAGACTTCTTGGCCTACCCAGAGCGTGAAATCAAATTTTGTATTGACCCCAGTACAAAACCCATTTCTAAAACCCTCAAGTATTTTTTCACCCAAAACGAACGTATAACATGCCAAAGACGTTGGCTCGAGCTGTTGAAGATTATGATAATACCATTCAATACCATCGTGAAAAAAACGAACGTGGTAGCTGACGCGTTGAGTAGAAGATCGTATGCGTTTACGAGTGCGATGTTGTTAACACAATAACCCATTTTGTATAACTTACAAATGATGAAGATAGAGTTAAAGACTCTAGGGACCCACATGAAGATAACGAATATACGAGTAGAATCGACTTTAATCGATAAAGTTAAAGCCGCTCAAATTACACCCCTGGAGCTGATGAATAAGAAGAAGAAGGTTCAAGAAGGCATTATTCTAAAAGCAAGAGTCGATGAATAGAGAAAATCTTAACCCTCGACTTTATTGGTCTATTTGAAATCATCGAACGAGTAGGAATTGTGGCCTATAGACTCGCTTTACCACCAAGTGTGTTGTGTGTTCATAAAGTTTTTCACGTATCGATGTTACGTAAATATGTGGACAACTCGAACCACATTATTGAATTAAAACTAGACGAGATAGCAGAAGATTTAACGTATGAGGAGATACGTGTTAAAATCTTGGATAAGAAAGATCGTATTCAACACTCAAAGGTTATACCTCAAGAGTTAGAATCTGACGAAGTGTCCTCATTTGTTCGGTATAGCAGATATGTACGTAAATTTTGAGGGCAAAATTTCATAAGGATGGGAGATTGTAAAATCCCAAATTTTACGAATAAAGATTTAATTTTCTCAAAATATTTTTTTTTCAAAATTATGGTGTAGATTTGAGATAATGTTATAGTTGTGGGTAATATTTTGAAAAGTATGCAAGTTGTTATATAATATTCGATTAGTCGGGGAATATTCTTTTTGTTGGAGAATATTAGTACGACAGTACAATCATTGGTGGACCCCACAACGGAATTATTGTCGGATTGAGAAAACGACAAAAATACTTTTATGAAAATAACGGCGGAAGTTTTTTCCCGTTAACTGTTGAAACACCCGGTGTTAAAAGTACAGTAATAAGCGTGGTTGCATAGTAGCACACGGTATTGATTATTGATGCTTACGTGAGAAGTCACTCAGTTTTGTTCAATTATTGGTACAGTAATTGTTGCATAGTATCTCACGTCATTTGATTCAATTATTTTCGATATTTTATATATTATTAAATCAATAATAAATGTAATAAAGCGAAAAACTTTTGATTGTTATAAATAGTTATAATATGGATGTCCATTCATTTTCTATAACTTACATACCTACATTCATTGATGAGCTATTCATTCTCCTATTTAAGTCGTGTACTTGTGTAGCTTTATAAATTGAGGCTCCATTATCCATGTATTAGTTGTACTTGAAGAATAATAGAAAATCTCACTTCTTATATAATCTTCTTATCTCTCTCTAAAATTATATCGTTATATAATCTTCGATTGCTTCTCAATTTCGTTTTGAAGATGCTTTCAATTTCGTTTTGAAGATATTTGTTTTGAAGGAGAAGGTATATATATATATATATATCATCATCATCATTTTTTGTTGCGTAATTATAGTAGTAGCCTTTTACTTATCATCATTTTGTCCATTACTTATCGGTTTACATCTATACTATATAAATAAGCGGTAGCCTTTTAAATATTACTAGTATACTTGATATTATCTCCACACAATTTGAGCTTATTTGTGCATCGACACAAAGACCTTCATCTTGCATGTCTTTTCCTTAGTATACATGTACATCACTATATATATAAGCAACATCTCATGCATCTTTGCATATACATACATATATATAATTATTCTTGAATTTGAGTAACTTAAGTATAAAATTAAAATAATTGAACTTTAATAACATTTAGGATAATACATAGTATCATTCAAATCTTGACTAACAAAAATCATTTTATACATGGGAGAATCCATATATCGATTCACGGTATCCATGCATCGATTGCGAGTATGTTTTTATAATTATGGAGATAAAAGTTTTTGTGGTGTATTCCTATCTACCTTTGTTTTGACGATAACAATACAATATAAACTTTAGTTTTGTTAATATATATATATATATATATATATAGGTTGTCCATGTATATAGATTATCACATGCAAATTGATTTCAAATGCATATCTACCATATCCCCATCCCATGCATGTTCACGTTAGTAAGCCCGGATGCTTCCATTAAATAAAAATATATAGTATGCTTATATAATTTTTATAACATGCACATGTGGATAGTTATAATAAATTAAATTTCTAATAATTTTGATATTTTTGTATGAAATTCTGATGACAAATCTTGCTAAACTTCGAATTTGTGGCTCTTGACATTCTTTGGAAAGAATTATTTATCATGGGTGTTAGATCTTTGAAATTCATCTAGATCAAAAGGTCTTGGTGATACTATCGAAGAAGGAAACAAAACATCTAGTCGAAGATAAGGCCAAAGCGATGATATTTCTTCGTCATCACCTCCATGAGGGACTTAAAATTGAATATTTGATTGTTAAAGATCCACTTATCCTTTGGAACAATCTAAAGGAAGAATCGACCACCGAAAAGCGTAATACTTCCTAAAGCTCGTTATGATTGGATGCATCTAAGATTACAAGATTTTAAATCGTAAGTGATTATAACTTAGCTATGTTTAGAATCGGTTCTAAATTACAATTATGTGGAGAAAAGATCATTTGATGCGGATATGTTAGAAAAACATTCTCCACCTTTCACGCATCTAATATGCTCTGCGTGACAATATCGTGAAAAGGGCTTTAAGAAATACTACGAGGCGATTTCATGCCTCCTTGTGGTGAGCAAAACAATGAACTATTGATGAAAAATCATGAGGCGAATCATTTGGATCTGCTCCATTCCCTGCGGTGAATTAGTAACATATAATGGAAAAAGCGGAGAGTCACGCCCGGTAGTCGTGGGCGTGGTTATGGGCGTGGGCGTGGGCGTGGGCGTGGTCGAAATAATCATCGTGGTGGTCATTTCTCAAACACATATACCCACGAAGCGGGAATATAAGGATGGAAAAGCGAAAAAGGTGATAAAGATAAAAATACCATGGAGAATTTGTGTTATCGTTGTGGAGGTAAAGGCCGTTGGTCTCGTGCTGTCGTACACCAAAACATCTTGTTGAGCTCTATCAACAATCATTAAAAGATAAAGAGAAGAAGATAGAGACAAATTTTGCTAGTGAGGATGGAAAAGATGAAACAAATCTTGATTACGGAAATGATGATTTTAATTATGGTTGTGTGGATACCACTCATCTAGATGTTAATGATTTTTCTCAAATCACGAGAAAAAATTGACTTCTTGTTTGGTGATGAGAGTGTCCAAATATAAAATTTTAAATGATGCTTTGATGTTATTGGACTTTATTTTAAGCATTAATAAAATTCTAATTATTATGTTTTTATCATGTTTAGCTTTGTTTCCTTATGATTAGATTATATATGGGATATTTTATTAATCTAATTATGTATTTCTTATTTTCATTGAATAACATAGATACTCTCTTGATTAGATTTGCAATGAATGGCGGAGATATATGTCTCATGAGGCAGCGCCACTACTCACTTTGCTTATATTCTGAGAATAAGAAATATTTTTTCTTCTTTCATGTAATGTCTGAGCGATGTTAATACGATATCGGGTAGTGCAAAATTGATAGAAGGCTCAGGAAGAGCTAACATTTTCTTGCACTGGAGGAACAAAATTTGAAATTGATGAAGCATTATACTCTCCCGGTCTCGAAAAGAAATTTATTGAGTTTTAAGGATATCCGTAGAAATGGGTATCATATTGAGACTGACATGTGAAGGAAAAATTGAGTATCTTCACATTACGAGTATAATCTCGGGTAATAAAAGTGTATTAGAAAAATTACCGACTTTTTCCTCTGGTTTGTACTACGACGAAATTAGAACAATTGAAACAAATATGGTTGTTAATAAAAAGCTAACGAATCTGATAACTTTGTTGTTTGGCATGAGCAGTTAGGACATCTGGATCGATAATGATCACGAAGAATAATTGAGAATTCATGTGGACATCCATTGGAGAACAATGATTCTTGATCGAATGATTTCCATGTCTTTGCTTGTTTTTTCAAGGCGAGTTAATTGTTCGGCCATCTTAGGCTAAGATAGGAATTTGAATCCTTACTTTTACGGAGCGAATCTGAGGTGATATATGTGGGACGATTCATCCACCATGTGGACCTTTTAGATATTTTATAGTTTTAATTGATGCATCAACAAGGTGGTCACATGTATCTCTATTATCAACTTCATGACTGGCGTTTGCGAGGTTACTTACTCGATTAATCGGATTCTGAGCACATTTTCAGATTATCCCATCAAGAAAATTCGTATTGACAATCTTTGGTGAATTTACTTCCCAAACTTTCAATGATTATTGTATATCTATTGGGATAAGTGTTGAACATCTGTAGCACGTGTTCACACACAAAATGGCCTTGCGAGAATCATTGATTAAGCGTCTTTGATTGATTGCAAGACCATTCTTGATGAGATCAAAACTTCAATTTCTTGGGGTCATGCTTTATTTTACATGCGGCTGACACTAATTCGCATCGGACCAACAAGTTATCATAAGTACTCCCCTTTACAATTGGTTTTTGGTGGGGAACCAAATATTTCTCATCTAAGAATTTTTTGGTTGTCTTTGTATATGTTTCAATTCCTCCACCACAACGTACTAAGATGGGACCTCAAAGGAGGTTAGGAATATATGTTGGATATGAATCCCCATCATAATTAAATATTTAGAACCATCGGCGGGGATTTATTTCTGACTAGATTATTTGATTGTCATTTTGATGAATCAGTCTTCCCAACATTAGGGGAGAAAATAGGCATTGGAAAAAGAGATAAAATTTGGAATGAATTATCATTGTCTCATTTTGATCCTCGTACAAAACAATGTGAACTAGAAGTTAGGAAGATAATTCATTTACAAAGTTTAGCAAATCAATTGCGGACGCATTTTCGACCCAAAAAGTGTAACAAAGTCACATATACCCATTTATTAATGCTCAAATAAAATTGATGTCCCAATGAGGACAACCTCTTGTTGCTTGATGAACCCAATGCGCTTGAGCGTGGTAGACCCGATCGGTTCAAAGATAAGAATCCTCGTATGAGAAAAGGAACAAAGATTGAAGATGGTCATGATGAGGAAATGGGAACTCGGAAGAGTCTCTGAGAAAAACCTCTAGACATGACTAATATTACAGGTTCAAAAAAATGATCGGTACACGAAATCATTGAAAATGAAGAGATCTCGATAAATTATGTCATATCCGGAAAAATATGGGCAGAAATGAAATTGGCGTCGATAATGTTTTTCATACAATATAGCGCTAGATGTTATAAAAGATGGCGAGGATCTTGAACAAAGGTCTATTGAGGAATGCATGCATAGAATTGATTGGCAAAATGGAAAAAGCCTTGATTGAGGCGGAATTGAAATCTCTTGAAAAGAAATGTTTTTGGACGATGGTCAAGTACACACGATGGTGTAAAACCGATTGGGGAGTCAAATGGGTTTTTGTTGAAAGCGAAATGAAAAGGTGAAATTATGCGACATAAAGCACGACTAGTTCTTATGAGGATTTTCACAAAAGACCCGGTATTGATTATGAAGACACATACTCTCTGTGATGGATGTGACTACTTTTTGATTCCTAATCGATCAGCGATAAAGAAGGACTTCATTTTGCGTCTAATGGATGTAATTCTGACATACTTGTATGGCCCACTTGATAATGAAATTTATATGAAACTCCCAGAAGGATTTAAATTGCCAGAAGCATGTAAATCCGGTTCTCGAGAACAGTACTCGATCAAATTAAATAGATCTCTATATGGATTAAAACAATCCGGTCGCATGTGGTATAACTGTCTTAGTGAATATTTGTTAAAGGAGGGATATAAGAATGATCCTGTTAGCCCATGCATTTTTATAAAGAGATCTAGATTTGAGTTTGTTATTATTGCAGTATATGTTGATGATCTAAATATCATTGGAACTCCTGAAGAGATTTCAAAGGTAGTAGAGTACTTGAAAAGAGAATTTGAAATGAAAGATCTTGGAAAAACAAAATTTTGTCTTGGGTTACATATAGAGCATTTAAGGGCCGGTATTCTTGTGCATCAAACATCTTATATAGAGAAGGTGCTAAAAAAGCGGTTTTATATGGACAAAGCACATCGTTGAGCACTGATGGTTGTGAGGTCACTTGATGTAAATAAAGACCCTTTCAGAGCCTCGAGAAAATGATGAGGAGATTCTTGGTCTGAAGTACCATACTTGAGTGCAATTGGAGCACTAATGTATCTTCTTAGCCATCTGGCGACTGATATATCATTCTCTGTCAACTTATTAGCAAGATATAGCTCTTGTCGACAGAAGGCATTGGAATGGAATTAAACATATGCCGTTACCTCTGAGGTACAAAGGATATGGGTTTGTATTTTCTAACCAACCCAAAGCAGATTTGATTGGTTTTGCGGATCTGAGGTACTATCAGATCCTCGTAATGCTCGATCATATTTGGATATGTATTCACTTGTAGTGGAACCGCCATTTCTTGGCGTTCGATGAAAGCAAACTATAGTAGCTACATCTTTAACCATCTTTGAAATTTTGGCAATACATGAGGCTAGTCGTGAATGTGTATGGTTAAGATGCGTAATTCAACACATCGAGGAGCTTGCGGTTTATCTTGGGAGAAAAAACAAGCGGTCTTATATGAGGATAATCTGACATCATTGTCGACTCGAGGAAGGATATATCAAAGGTGATAGAACAAAACATATTTCACACGAAGTTCTTTTTCACTCATGACCTTGGAAGAATGGTGATATAAATGTTCGACAAATCCGTTCAAGTGAAAATTTGGCGGTTATTAACAAAGCGCTTCCTACTTCTACATTTGAGAAGCTAGTCCACAGCGTTGGATTACGTCGACTCGAGAGATCTCAAATGATATAATCATGAGGGGAGTAATTAATTTTTTTTTTAAAGCGATATCTCATAAGTTTTGAAGAATTATGTACTCTTTTTCCTTCACTAGGTTTTTATCCACGGGTTTTTCTAGTAAGGTTTTAACGAGGCATATTCTTGATAATGGACATCGAGGGGAGTGTTATAAATAGTTATAATATGGATGTGTCATTCATTTTCTATAACTTACATAACCTACATTCATTGATGAGCTATTCATTCTCCTATTTAAGTTAAATTATATACTTGTGTAGCCTATAAATTGAGGCTCCTTATCCATGTATATGGTTGTACTTGAAGAATAATAGAAAATCTCACTTCTTATATAATCTTCTTATGCTCTCTCTAAAATTATAATAACCACATCATGGTGAATTTCTTTTGTTATTCCATTCTTTATTATTACATTGGAATAACTTTTGTATCTGTGGGACTACCCTATACTTGGTGAAATTCTTCATTATTCCATTCTTTATTATTATGTTGGAATAACTTTTGTGTGTCTGAAATCGCATACGTGGTAAAATTCTTTTGTTATTCCATCCTTTATTATTACTGTTGGAATATCACATGCATGCGTTCGCATGACCTAATTCCAGATTCTTTATTATTACATTTGGACTATCTTGTATGTGCATTTACGCATGACCTGGTTCCATTCTTTATTATTCTGTTGGAATAACCTATCTGTGCGATCTATCGCATGCATGGTGATTTCTTCTGTTATTCCATTCTTAATTATTCTATTGGAATAACCTGTCTATGTGGATTACCACATGCATGGTGAATAACCCTTCGTATTCATTTCTTATTAAATTGTTGAAATAATCTATCTACGTGGATTACCGCATGGCGGGTGAAAATCTATTGCAGTTTCATATATCCTATGATACTCATTTGGTTAAAGTTTTGGCTTCTATACTCCATGAAATTAGTGGAATATCTTTGATATTTGCGCTTCATCTAGTATCTTTTTATGAAAATATTTTTCTGAGCATTCTTGAATTTTATTCCACAAAGAAGTATCGTGTTGACAATTTGGGCGTTGTTGGTTCTGGATAAATTAATTTGCAAATCTTTAAAATTTATTTTTTGAACTTGTTTTATTGAATTGTCATCATCTTCATGCTTTTATTATGTTGAAAGTCATCATGCTTTTGTAGTGCATAGATGGACTTGGTATGATTATGACCGAGGATTATTCGGTATAATCGTACGTAATATTACAAATGATGTGGAAAAAAGTCCTCGTTGGCGTAGTGCATTGATGGGCGATTTTAGTATGATTATGGCTATGGATTCTCTTGACCCGAGGGTGTAAAGATGGATTGTTTTATGGCATGATCAGGACCGTTGATGAATACACAAATATCCTTGGCCCGTAGTGCATGGATAATTTGTGGTTGTGATACTAATGAATATCCTTGGCCGTAGTATAGGGATGATATGGTTTATTTATTAAGCTGATTCTCAGCAATAAAAGTGATGAAAAACCTTTTAAATCATAGAAGATAGTAGATTTTATTCTCTACTTGACTCTTCTAATGAATTGTTTGTTCCGTTGTAGTTAAACTTGATGTTTGTTATTTTATATCAGTTTAACACTGTTGAAGGCTAACGATAATTTATTCTGCATTATCTTAGTCATAATATTTCTTCTTGGCCTAGTTAAGCTCACCTTTTACTTTCTTTTAGTTCTCTTGAGGAAATGAGAGCGTAGCGAGGGGACTAGTCGGGGAATGGGTGGCGGTCGGATGATAGCATTAGTAGTCCTCTTTATTACATGAAATAGTGTGTTAATAAATGTATTGAGGACTTATTTTGAGTTTGAATCTTGTCGAGAAGACAATATTTGTATTAAAACTCACATTTCGTATTATATATTTAAGATTGTATTTATATTACATACCATGTATTTGGCGACTCAGAATAGGTGATGTATACCTATTTTGGGGGCATCACACTATATATATATATATATATACTTTTCTGAAAATATGTGATTATTTAAAATAACACTCATTTTGGCATGAATAAAATATAAAATTAATGTCTCTTGGTAGCCGGTATGGTATAAGTTATCAACTACAGATTTGGAGACCTCAAACTGAACATCAATGAAAATCCAAGTTGTAAACGTTTAAACTTCACAAAAGTATAGATGTATGGTGATCCAATGAGATAGAACCACACAACTACTTAAAAAGGAAAGAAAATTTCAATACCATAGTATCATTATAAAATTCATAATGCATATTTTCCACTTTGACTTGTTAATAAATATTGAATAGTGGTAGAAGTGTCGAACTTTTTATCTCAAATATATTTTAAATGACTAGATATTAAATAAGATAAATGATATTTTATAACGTCCATTCTGATAAAAATACTCTACCAATATAATTTCACCACATAAAATTTAAATATTTGAGACCACAAGCATTTATACCCACTTACGCGATATCTGAGCTACTTTTCAAAAATTTATCTTCGCTTAACAAATAAGGCCGATGAGCTCTTAACTTAGTGGTTAAGAATGAAAATAATGTGACATTTAGGACTCACGAGTTTATTTCTTCTATTATGGGAAGGTCACAGGTTCGATTCTCATGCACTTGGTTGAGTTTATTGTCTCTATTATGGAAAGTTTGTTTTCTTTTTATGTGAGACTTGTTTGTGTTGCGATATTGGATTAATAGTCAAAGATTCTCTATTGTAATTCTTTCCTATTATATTCTTTCCTAGTTTAGAGATATTTATCTATTAGGCAAATAACTTAATTATAAGAATAGATTGAAGGATGAATAGCTTGATTGTAGGATCTCTACTATCTCTATAAATATGTACTTGTAAGGAAAAATAATAGCTATGAATGAAAATATTCTTCTCTGATTTTCAAGTTGGTATCAAAGCCACGAAACTCTAAATCATTCTTCTTTAAATCCTTAAACCATGAGCAAGTCGATTCTACCCCATCGTTTTATTCAACACGAAGGTTCATCATTGATGCGGGGAATTGTATTGAATGAGACCAACTATGATTTATGGCTCAAATGTTAGAGATGCAAATTCTTTGAGAAGGAGAAACTCTCCTTCATTCGTGGCTTTATCGTAGTCACCTAAGGAGAAAGATGAAGGCTATGAAAAGTGGTATTGAGGACAATCGGAAGGTCGAAAAGATAGTTGTTGATGTCTATGTCACGGAGATTATGAAGCGATACATTCGACTTTACCTACCATACGAGATATTTGGAAAGCTCTGTCAAAGCCTTTTATGATGTAGCGGATGAATTACAAATTTTTACCTTGAACGAGAGGTCTTTCTACGCTTAAATAAAATGGCGGACCACTCTCTATATATTATGGAGAGGCGGCTGAAATCTTGGTGAGTTGGATCATCATGATAAAAGGTGGTCATGGTGGATGAGGCAGATATTGCATCTATCGGAAATTGCTTGACGAAGGTTGCATATCTTTCTCATTTGGATTAGAGGGTGATTTCGAGCAAGTCTTGTGCGAAATCTTGAGGAAGGTCTATCCTTGAATTAGAAGAGTGTTATGCCCTAGTTACGCGAAGATGTTAAACGCGGGGTGATGAGCAGACAAGCTGGAAAATTACGAAGCTTGACCATGGTGACTCGGGCGGTCTAATCAAAATTGGTCTCCTCAACACCAGCAAGACAAAAAGAAAAACATTTATCCTAAGAATGCTAATGGTGGAGACAAATCATCATACAAATGCACCCATTGTGATCAAATGGGTCATACAAAAAATCGATGCTATGAACTTGTAGGATATCCGGAATGGTGGGATCATAGCCGTGATTCCCGGAAGAAGAATTCCAAGAATACCTCTACTGCTGCAATTATTGAAATAAAGACATAGGATGATAGCGGTGAAAAGTTCTTGGCATTGGCAGCAGCAGCAGCAGGTAATGGTGGAAAGGTCTTAAATATTTCTACACCTATTTCTAATAGCGCATGGATAATTGATTCTGGTGCTACGGATCATATGACATTTGATTCTAGACAAGTTTCACCTATTAAACCTTCCTCACAAAGTTTTGTTTCCACTACTAATGGTACCTCAATTCCGATTATTGGGGAAGGATCTTTGTCCCTCACTAAAACCTTAAATTTAGATTACATTTTGGTTGTTAGCTCTTTGAATTATAATCTTTTGTCGGTTTCTCAAATAACCCTTTGCCTTATTTTGTGTTGTCATTTTTTGGCCTGAATTTTGTGTATTTAAGGACATCCGGACAAGGCATACGATTGTTTGTAGTGTTAGGCGAGGGAAGCTGTATTACTTAGACTTGGTGTCTAAAAGTTCAGATAAGTTGCGTCAAGCTTTAAAGATTGGGGATTGGGAAGAGGAAAAGCAATCGAGATATGGATATGGCATCGGCGTGCTGGGGCGTGCTTCTTTTGGTTACGTAAAGAAATTATTTCTAGTTTATTTGCAAACTTTGATGTTTCTAGTTTCAAATGTGATGTTTGTGAACTTGCAAAAAGCCATCGTGCTTCGTTTCCATTAATTTTGAATAAAAGTCCAGTTCCTTTTATGATTATACATTTTGATGTTTGGGGACCATCTATATTTGCTACTTTGGATGGATCGCGTTGGTTTGTTACTTTTATTAATGATTGTACCAGGATGACTTGGGTATGTTTGATGAAGTTCAAAAGTGAAATAAATTTGTTATTTCAAAAATTTCATAAAATGGTTTGTAGGCAGATCTGATGCGGAGTTCGGAGTTCTCATGATGTGATGAAGGTGAATATTTGAGTTTTGAATTGAAGCGGTACTTGGAAGCCCGTATAACCATTCATCGAACTACTTGTTAGAGACACCCCAGCGAGAATGGGGTGGCGGGCGAAAAAATAAATCACTTGTTGGAGGTTGTCAAGTGCTTCATTAATAGAAGCACATATGCGCTTTATCTATTGGGGACACGCACTTACCTCGCAACATATTTAATCAACCGAAAGTACCTTCCACCACTATTAATTTTGGACACCATCTCGGGCTCTTAGTGAAGCAATTGTGGCTCAGGTCATTTCAAACTTACCTCCTCATCATTTTTTGGTTGTGTAGCATTTGTACATCTTCATCGGCGTCGGTAGCGACAAGTTGACACCTCAAGCATTGCGATGTGTTTTTTTAAGGTAGGCTTCTTATCGAAAAGAGTGCAGATCTTTATCATCCTCAAGCAAACAAATGTTTATTACAATGGATGTAGTTTTTCATGAAGACTCGATGTATTTTTCCTCACGAGCACGAACTTGAGGGGAGTACATGGAAGAAGTTCAAGCTCAGACTATGATTTTCGATCTCTATATAAAGCGGAATGCCCTGAACATGGTAACAATCTGAATGGGAATGAAACGGAATTCCCTGAACTTGGTAATGAGAATGCTGGTGAATTGGATTTGAGTGGTATAAATTTGGACCACAGTGGTGATGAACGTGATGAAGACCCAAAAAATAAAGTTGTGGAGCAACTTCCAGCTGAATCTCTCGCACCTGAGTGGCGATACACCAAACCAATCGCTTTCTTGAGGATGGTCTGCTTTGTAGTGTACGAACCACCAAGAAAACAACTACCACCCGTCACGGAGGTATCCCACACCCACATATAACTGACCTTTCTAGTAAAGTTTAATATCCCCATGAGTCATTAAGTGTCTAACCATCACTTATGCGAATCAAATAAGTCATTTGTAAATCAATTATCTCATGTATCTATTCTAACGATTGTGCGAGGAAGCCTTAGGTGATCGAGGTGGAAAGGCTACATATGAATGAAGAGATGAAATCCTTGTAGAAGAATGAAACTTGGGAACTTGTTGATCGTCCTTCAGGGAAGAAACCAGTTGGATGTCGGTGGGTTTATACTATGAAACACAAAAGCGGATAGTGCAATTGAACTTTTTAAAGCAAGACTGGTGGCAAAAGGATACACCCAAACCTATGGAATTGATTATACAGATACATTTGCACATATAGCTAAAATCAACATAGTTCGAGTCTTATTGTCTCTAGCTGCGAACTTGGATTGACCATTGCAACAATTTGATATGAAAAATGCCTTTTTGCATGGCGAGTTGTCTGAAGAAATGTACATGGATTTGCCACCAGGGTGCATGATACCAGAAGTGCATTGTCAAAAAGTGTGCAAATTAAAGAAATCGTCGTATGGGCTAAAACAATCTCCAAGAGCATAGTTTGGAAGATTCACGAAGTCCATGAGGTCCTTTGGCTACCATCAAAGTAATTCAGACCACACTTTATTCTTGAAAAGATAGCATAGTAAGATCACTGCCCTTATTGTGTATGTTGATGACATGGTGGTTACAGGAAATGACCTTGATAAAAGGAAGGCTCTACAAAGTTACTTGTCAAGCGAATTCGAAATGAAAGACCTCGGTCACTTGAAATATTTTCTTGGGATCGAAGTGTCTCGATCTGATAAAGGGATTTTCTTGTCTCGAAAGAAAATATGCTTTAGATTTATTGCGAGGAAACTAATATATCGACATGTCGACGACGGTGATACACGATGAAGAAGGATTGAAGTTATGTGTTGAGACTAATCGAGGTCCTGTTGATAAAGGGAGATATCGGAGGCTCTTTGGAAGATTGATGTACTTAGCCCACCTTTGGGCGGATCTTGCCTATCATTGAGTATTGTTAGCGGTTTATGCATAATCTTGAGAAACAACATATGAATGCGATTATCGCATTTTAAGGTATCTGAAGTCTGCTCTGGAAAGGACATTTTGTTTCACTAAAATGTAGATTGTCAAAGTGTGGATGCGTATAGTGATCTTGGTAAAATTTGGAAGCAATAGATGATGAGCGATCTACTTGGGATATTTCACCTTTGTAAGTGGTAATCTCGTTACATGGGAAGCGAAGCATAATGTTGTTGCGTACGCGTTATTATGGTGAATTTGAATGGGGGTATGACACTTGGAATATGTGAAGTATTGTGGTGAGACTTCTCTTGAGGATTTGGACTATCTGCACAAGCAATAGATTCGACTTTATATATTGTGACAATAAAAGCGACATGTGATATTGCTCATGTCCGGTACAACATGATCGTACAAAACATGTGGAAGTAGAAATGATTCTTCATTAAGGAAAAATTGGATGAGAAAATTGTCGAGTTACTAAGATTCGATCACGAAGATCAATTGGTGATATTCTCACCAAAGCGGTTTCAAGTCGAGTGTTCTCAAAGTTTTTGGGCAAGTTGGGCATGTGTGACATCTATGCACCAACTTGAGGGGGAGTGTTGCGATATTGGATTAATAGTCAAAAGATTCTCTATTGTAATTCTTTCCTAGTTTAGAGATATTTATCATTAGGCAAATAACTTAATTATAGGAATAGCTAAATAACTTAATTATAGGAATAGCTTGATTGTAGCTAGGATGAATAAGCTTGATTGTAGGATCTCTACTATCTCTATAAATATGTACATGTAAGGATACATAATAATATGAATGAAAATATTCTTTCTCGATTTTCAAGTGTTTGTGAGTTTATATTTTTCCTCCTTTTCTCCTTTAGTGATGTTTGAGTGGTTCTTGATATTGTAATAGTGATAAGGTACTTGAATTATGAAATTATATTGTATTACCCAAAAATAGGGTTATTTTTTAGAAAGAAAAACAACTTCAACTCCCTCGTCATTTTCTCTATAAATATTTCTCTTTTTTCATATCTACATTAATATGTAAGTATATTCCTCCATATCTTTCTCATGAAATTAGTGAATCAATTTTCTGATGCCACTTAATTATTTTTTTGAATTCTCTCTTTCTAATTCTTCAATGGCATGTGTTGGTAAGCTATGCCGCAAGGCATTGTTGATTTTATTAATCTTGAAGGTGCTAGAATTAATTAATGCTGCACCACAAGTCCCTTGTTACTTCATTTTAGGAGACTCACTAGTCGATAATAATGGTAATAATAATGCGCTTGTAACTATGGCTAAAGTGAATTACCCTCCGTATGGTATCGATTTTCCCGACGGACCAACCGGAAGATTCAGCAACGGTCAGACTTCAGCTGATATCCTCGGTCTCTCTTTTTCCTCCAACTAATCATACAAATTATTTATGCTAATTTTTCTGTATGCAATGCATGGTTTACTATCAAACTATGACATTAATTAGGGATACATTTTTTTAATCCGTTACATAAGTAAAGATGTATATTTTCTAGATTTATATTATAAAGTGAAAATATAAACATTCGATTATTTAATTTTATTTTTATTTTAGGGTGATTGAATACTATATATATATAATGCTACCCTAATATATTTTTAGCAAATGTTAAATGTAAGAATAAATATTTTTTTTTTAAAAAAAGTTGTGATTTTAGAAATGTATTCCAATTTTGGGAACTAATTTTATTAAGTCTACTATTGTCTATAATATCAGTTCTCCATAACAGGTACACTTTGAGGTTTTGATGAATTTATTCCACCCTTTGCGACTGCAAGTGGCCGGAACATTCTCAGAGGCCTGAATTATGGATCTGGAGGAGCTGGAATTCGCCCTGAAACTAGAAGAAACCTGATAAAATTTCTACCATTCAGTTTCGCAAAAATAGTGTCACTTATAAAATTTGTAAATTTTAATGATATATTTTTATTTCATGTTTAATTACTCCTAAAAATAATAATATTTTGTTATTTCTCTAATATTTTGTCAACTTAGTAATTCTTAACTTAATAGTGGTGGCGTGAAATTAGAATTATGATGACAAACTTGAAAACATTGTGTTATTTTATTTTACTCTTTAATTTTGTGGAATAAAAAATAAAAAATATGACTCTATTTGTGGCACACAAGGATAAATAAAATTCTTTTAAATAAAATTCTTTCTCTAGCGGTACTCAAAGAAATATAGTAATCTAATTGAAGCAAAATAACATCTATGTTAACATTACTAACATTTCCTTGAAGATCTTACCTCTGTTGGTAGGTTACACACACACACACACACACACACACACACACACACATATATATATATATATATATATATATAAATTACCCAGATAAAATTGTTTCAAAAGTACTAATTTATATACACAAAGTACAACTTACAAAGCAGATTGTAATAATCCTTTTACGAGACTAATGAGCACCATCAAATCTTACAGTAACTGCCACACGAAGCTGCACATTGTGCATATAAAATGTTTGAAGGTAAAAAGTACAATCTCGTATGCACAAAATTTAACTTGTGAAGTAGGAGGGCTGATAAGTTACTCTTTTTTAGATGACTGATGAGTATTCTATTAATTCCTTTTTACAAGATCGCTAAACTTCGACAGAACCTGTATATCCATGTTTTGTTTTTTGAATCAACAATGCAGGTATAACCGTCTTAAATGTTCCATGCTGCAAACAGTGTGCTCCAAACCAGGTTCCATGCAGTAACACAGGAATACGTACGCGTTCTGGGACGATATTAATTCATCCTACGGAGATTAGTGGATGAGGGGAGTGCATCAAGATCATACGCTACTCTATCTCCACTGAACACTTATCCGGTGGACATTCGCACCTTGGCTCAGGAATAGTGACCAAATTCACTTCTACTAATAGGTGTGGAATTATAGGCTTTTAATAGCCATTCTAAACAAATAAAATAAAATGATTGTTTTACTTGTTAATAAATTTGTCACACACCTTCATATCAACTTAATTTATTAAAAGCAGTTGTTGGAAAGCTTGTATTTCGTAATATAAGCCATTAAAAAGCTAGTTTGGTCTAGCGCTGGCGGAAGCGGAGGCGGAGCTTCGTAGAAGAAAGTCGGCGTGGGGGTTGACTGAAAGTCGTAAGTGTGGTGTGACCCCCCCTCGATCTGATACATGTTATTTTATTAGAGGACGTTATGTGAGGCTAGGATTTTATCGATAAAGATTTAAATTTTGTCGAAATAATTTTTTAATATTATGGTGTGAATTTGAGATAATATTATAGTTGTGGGTAGTATTTATAAATTTTGCAAAGTATATGAGTGGATTATATTATATTCGATTGGTGGGGAATATTCGGTTTAGCGGGGAATATTAAATCTGGCACTTCAATCATTAGTGGACCCCATAGCAGAATTATTGTCGGATTGAAAGCGACAAAAATATTTTATTGAAATAACGGCGGAAGTTTTACTGGGTTGATCTTTGTTGAACTACTCGGTAGTAAAAAATGCGATGTCGTGTGGTTGCGTAGTAGCTTGCGCGGTATTGATTATTGATCTTTATGTGAGAATTCTCGGTTTGATTCCATTATTGTCGATTAATAATATGAATTATTATAGCGATAATGGCGTTTTGTTTTATTACATTATTATTAGCGTAATAAAGCATAAAGCATCTTTATATAAAGCAGAATACTTTTATTAAAGTTATTACATAAATAGAATATATTATATTTTATTATGCGTAGTGTTGCGTAGTGTTTTTGCGTAGTGTTTTGCGTAGTGTTTTGCGTAGTGTTGCGTAGTGTTTGCGTAGTAAAATGTTTTTATATAAATAGAATATATTTTATTTTATTTAAAAGATTTTGCTTTAAATATGGATAGTCAGATTAAAGTAAATCAATACTGAGATAGTTCATGGATTAATTACTATGCATTCTATTTTCCTATAAATAGAAGATCGTTCCTTCATTATTTTCTTACGAATTCTTTGAAACTAGAGAGAGAAATTATAGAGAAGCTATAGAGAAAATCTATAGAGAAAGAAGAAGAGTGATACGGTACTTCACTACTTTGATATCCGGTGTCTTTTACGGTGAAGAGGTATTATTTGTTGTGCCGTAAGGGATATTATTTCGTTTGTATTCATGAAGAGAACCTCTGTTATTCCATTCATTATTATTACATTGGAATAACTTTTTGTAAAAGTGGCATACCTATCATAACTTGTATATGTGGCGTACCTATCTTGGTGAAATCCTTATGTTATTCCATTGCTTATTATTACATTGGAATAACTTTGTATCTGTGGTTTACCTATCTTGGTGACATTCTTCTATTATTACATTGGAACATCACATACATGTGTTTTACAGGACTGGTTAAAATCTTTATTTTCTACATTGGAACATCACATGCGTGTGTTTTTACAGGACTGATTAAAATCTTTATCATTACATTTGGAATATCTATACATGTGTTTTACCGGATCTGGTTCCATCTTTATTATTACATTTGGAACATCACAGCCGGTGTGAATTTCACGACTTTGGTTAGATTATTATTATTACGTTGGAATAACTTTATACATCTGCAATCTGCGTGCGTGGTGATTTCTTTTGTTATTCCATTCTTTATTATACCCGGTTAGTTAAAACTTTGACTTCTATACTCCATGAAATTAGTAGAATATCCTTGATATTTACGTTTCATCGATATCTTTTCATGGAAATATTCTTACGATCATTCTTGAATTTTACTCTACAAAAGCGATATCTTGTTGACAATTTGGGCGTTACTAATTCTGGATAAAATAATTCTTGAACTTGTTTTATTAAATTATTATGTCATTGTCATTATCCTCATGATATATTATGTTATCTTTTGGCTTACGTGCGTAGATGAACTTAGTATGATTATGACCGAGGATCATTCGGTATAATCATGGCTTGTTATAAATGATGTGATAAAAAAGTCCTCGGTGGGCTGTAATGCGATGATGGATAGTTTTGGTATGATTATGACCGGGGTGATTCGGTATAGTCGTGACCATTGATAATTTGATGAAAATCCTTGGTAGTGAATACGGGGATGATTAGATGTGGTGGTTTATTTATTAAAAATTTGAGTCTTCTGAGATAAAAATTGATGAAAACCTTTTAAAACCTAAAAAGATAGTAGATTTTATTCTCTCTTGACTCTTTTAATGGATTGCATATTCGGCTATGATTAAAGCTGGTTGTCTATTGTATTTTATCGGTTTAACAATGTTGAAGGCTAATGATAATTTATTCTACATTATCTTAGTCGTAATATTTCTTCTTGGGCTAGTTGAGCTCACCCTTTCTTTCCTTTATTCTCTTGAAATGAGAACATGCCATTTGGGGACTGAAGTCGGAAGCGGAGTAATGGTCGAGGAGGATAGCATTAGTAGTCCTCACTATTACATGAAATAGTGTGATAATAGTTGTAATGAGGACTCCTTTTGAGTTTGTATAATATCTAGTAAACAATATTTGTATTCAAACTCATGATTTATGTCGTATTATTACCACGGCAGTTATATTAATAAGTTGTATTTGAATTTATGTACCATGTAAGTGGCGACCCAAGATGGGTGGCGTATACCTAAAATTTTGGGGCGTCACGGTTGGTATCGAGCTTAGGATATGATCCTGGCTAAGGCGTGAGACTAGAACTAGGAGGGAGATAGGGAATTCGCCCATTAGTATGACTACCTAAGTTTATTTGGTATTTAATTGGTGGTGGTTAGAGTATAGGGATAATATGTGATATGTTAATTAACCCTTATTTTGTGGCGGTGTTTGAGAATGACATCGAGAAAATCTTTGAGATAAGCAATGAAGCACATGAGAGTGTTGATTCATTTCAAACAAATGGTAACGACCAACAACACGATAATAATCATCTTTGGTGGCAACGATTATCGAATAATGATAACAATCATGGGGGAAATTATCATGCGAGAATGGTAACCACTTGATTGGTAATCATGGCAAAGATAATAGAAGTGAAAATTGCGAAGAAGAAGGTCGTTTAGCCTAATTTTGTTGTGCACCAAAGTCGAGTCTAGCTAGGGCGGTGGCACAAAAGGTGGATATGGACAAAACAAAGTCGTTGGTTTTAGGAAGTGCATTTTTCATGACTTCTCAGCGAGTAACGACGAAGTTATACGAGTTAGTTAATTATAAATTCTGAAGTCTATACCTTATAAGATCTGGGTTCTACCCATTATTTTATCTCTTTTGCTTTGCGTTCAGCGTTTAAATTTGACTCAGGAGAAGTTAGACTTTGACTTATTAGTTGAAACTTCGTTAGTAGGAGCCTTCGTTCGCTACTATTTTTAAATCTTGTTTGATTCAAATAAACACTTTCATGTTACTGTCGATCTTATCTTTTTGAAAATACTTGCCTTTGATGTGATTTTAGGAATCGATTGGTTAACTTCTCATCATGCTTTTCGTAAGGTTGTTAGCTTTTATATTCATAACCACACTGTTATCTGAATTCAAAGTAACAAACCCTAAAGTTAATCTTTGTTATATCGAAAGCCATAAGTAAAGAGCCCCGATCCTTTCGTTGTTAACTTCCTTGTGTGGAATGCTGCAAAACCCGGACTTTACGTGGCGACGTCGTATTTGAAGATGGCAAGTTGATAGGTATCATTGTGAGGTGTTATCCGAGGTTAAGGGATAGAAGTCACGAGTTGGTATTAATGTGACGTCTTATTCAAGTCTTGGACGAAATATGATTTTGAATGATATTTCTATCATTAATAAATTTCTTAGCGTATTCTTGAAGATTTCCTAGCCTACCTAGGCGTGAAATCAATTTTGTATTGACCCGATATAAAACCCATTTCTTAAACCCTCGAATATTTCTTGACTAAAAGAATGCATTTACGAGGATTATGATGAAAGTCATAATAAAAAGCATGGGACTAATGAAAATCATGGGTATATGAAGTATTAGTAAGTGTTATGATGAGTTATGTTGGTTATTATGTGAAAACATGAAAGTTTCTTAGAAATCGAAAGAGTTGAAAATCGATTTTTGGTGAAAAGCGTAACATGAAATTCAATTGACCATATCTCCTATTATATTTTGAATTTTTGAATGTGGTCAAGTCCTAGAGTTAGATCTATGAGTTACCTAACTAATCAAGTGGAATTACTGGAAAAGGTGTTGTAGATTTTTTGTGTGGGACTGATTTTAGCAAAGGGTGCAAAGGCTGCAAAAAACCAAAAAAGCTGCTGCCATGATTTTAGAGGGCTGTTTCGGCCACTTAAATTATGAGAAAAATTCTAGCCTTTTGGGAAATGAAAGTATATGGTATAAAGTACCTCCTGTCCAAAAATGAGCTCATTACGACTTAAAATGAGCAAGTTATGACTATTTCAATATTTAGGTTTTTAAATGAAAAACGCTATAATAGGAGTTTATAACTCAGATGACCATGAAATTTAAAGCTGGAGCTCACATTAACATGTGTAAGGTCCTGCCAAGATTTGGGAATTTTGGACTTAAACTTGAGGTAGCTAATTTCTTAAGGAATTAATTAGAAATTGATTTTTGAAAAATAGTAAATGAATTTTAAAAAATTAGAGAAAATATATTTTCATTATGGGACTATATTATGCTAAATCCAGAAAAGAAATATTTTTGGGACTAATTTGGTATTTTTCATGAAAATAGTTTAATTACAAACATATGAGTTAAATATGTTATGTGAAATAACAAAGTTGAAAATAGGATTTTATGGCTAGAGGATCTATATAGAGTATATGCATATTTTTTTGATGAGGATTTGATAATTGGTGATGATATCTTATGAGTATGGCATTTTGAATGATTAAATGCATTATATGGTAAAGCGTAAACAATTGAAATAAATTGTTTATAAATTTAAGAAGTGATTAAAATATTGTTGTAATATTAATGATATTAGATTATGAGATTATTAAGTGATTGATAACATGGGGATATTCTTGAATCTGGATAAATTATATTATAAATGTTTAATATTTATCCTTTATCTCATTTGATTGATTCTTTATATCATTATCCTCATATTTTATATTATGTTGAAAGTCATACATGGCTGTGGTGCATAGATGGACTTGGTTGTTTGGTATAATCATGTAGTAATTGAAAACACGATTATCTTTGGTAGTAGTGCATGGATAATTTATTGGTCGTGATACTAATGAATACGATTATCTTTGGTAGTAGTGCATGGATAATTTGTGGTGGTGATACTAATGAATACACGATTATCTTTGGTAGTAGTGCATGGATAATTTGTGTAATCGTGATACTAATGAATACACAATTATCTTTGGTAGTAGTGCATGGATAATTTGTGGTCATTAATCTTAATGAATATACGATTATCTTTGGTAGTAGTGCATGGATAATTTGTGGTCGTGATCTTAATGAATACACAATTATCTTTGGTAGTAGTGCATGGATAATTTGTGGTGCGTGATCTTAATGAATACCACGATTATCTTTTGTGGCGCCCCCAAAATTAGGTATCGTCACCCATCTTGGGTCGCCACTTACATGGTACATAAATTCAAATACAACTTACTAATATAAGCGTAGGTATGCAATCGACATAAAGCGTGAGTTTGAATACAAATATTGTCTACTAGATATTATACAAACTCAAAAGGAGTCCTCATTACAACTATTATCACCTTATTTCACGAGAATAGTAGGGACTACTAATCTTATCCTGCGGACCATTACTTCGTTCCCAGGCTTCGTCCAGTTATGTTCTCATTTCACGAAGAAACGGTGAAAGAAAGGTGAGCTCAACTAGCCCGATGAAATATTATGACTAAGATAATGCGAGAATAAATTATCATTAGCCTTGTGATGTTAAGCGATAAAATACAATAGACAACAAGTTTAAGCTGCGGCGGAATAAGCGATCCATTAAAAAAGTCGAGTAGAGAATAAAAGTCTACTATCTTTTAGGTTTTAAAGGTTTTCATCAATTTTTATCATTTGAGACTCGACTTTAATAAATAAACCACATCATCTAATCATCCACGTACCACGGTCGAGGATTTTCATCAAATTATCAAATGGTCATGACTATACCGAATCACCCCTAGTCATAATCATACCAAAAACTATCCATCAACGCATTACATTACGAGGGGCCTTTGAGGACTTTTATCACATCATTTATATCAAGCCGTGATTATCTAGAATGATCCACAGTCATAATCATACTAAGTTCATCTATACACGTAAGCGAAGAAGATAACATAATATAACATGAGGATGATGACAATGACATAATAATTGATAAAACAAGTTCAAAATTATTTAATCCATGAATTATTAACGTCAAATTGTCAAAATAATCTTTGTTTTTGTAGAGTAAAATTCAAGAATGATCGGAAGAATATTTCCATGAAAAGATCTTTGGATGAAGCGCAAATATCAAGGATATTCTACTAATTTCATGGAGTATAAGTCAAAGATTTAACCAATTTGGGTATAATAAAGAATGGAATAACAAAAGAAATCACCGTGCATGCGGTGCCGCATAGGCGAGTTATTCAGCGAGAATAATAATAACGGAACGGTCGGGTGAAATTCCTGCAAGCGAGGATGATCAAGAATAATAAATAATAAAAGATGGAACCGAATCAGGTGTAAAACACACAGATAGGATATTCAGCGAGAATAATAAATGCGGAATAATAAACAATAAAAACCTGTGACGAGGATGCAAAACAGCAGAATGGGATATTCGGAACTAGGTGTAGGTGTAATAATAAAGAATGGAATAATAATAGAAGAATGTCACCAAGTATAGGGATTAAGCGTATCTGAGTTATTCAAGCAGAATAATAAGAATGGAATAATATAAGGATTTCACCAAGTATAGGGTATCTGGCGTATCGAGGTTATGTATAGGGTATACCACTTTTACGAGTTATTCAACGAGAATAATAATGAATGGAATAAATGAAGTTCTCTTCAATGAAGAAGAAGAATAACACCCTTACGGGTACAACAAATAATATTCCCTACCTTAGAAAAATGAATATAGAAGTAGTGAAGTAGCGAGAATACTCTTCTTCTTTCTATAATTTTCTCTCTGATGAATTAAGTAAAAATAATTTCACTAGGCCTAGAGTTTAGATGAATTAAGCTTAACACCTAGAAAATAATGAAAGGAATGAGCTGACGGTGATTTATAGGAAAATGGAAGTAGTAACTAATGTGAAGCGACAAGTGGTTTGACGTTGAAAGGTAATTACTAATCGGCGGTATTATTACTATTCAAAGTAAAAATCTTTTAAATAAAATAAGAAGGTAATTATATTCTGAAGGTATTTATATAAAAGGTAATTTCTTACGAAGGTAAATACTATTATGAAGGTAATTACTATGCAAGGTAATTACTATTATGCGAAAGACTCTTAGATAATGACATATGGGTAATAAAATATCAAACTTATAGCGTCTTCATATGGATTTATAGACATTAAGGATTGAATAAATATTACCACAAATCATTTTATTTTAAAAAACATTTTTAATCTTTATTAACGTTAATCATTTATAATACGAATTAATAATATAACATATTATAAATGATCGTCGTTACAATTGAATAATAATATAAGAGATATTATTAATAAATGATGTGGCAATAATTGAGCGTAGTGAGTGACTCTCACGTAAGCATCGATAATCAATCTACAGTGTGCTTCTTATGCGACCCTGGCGTATTCTTGTACTTTTACTCACCGGGTAGTTTCGATTTTACCAGCGGTAAAACCTCCGTAGTTATTTTAATAAAATATTTTTGTCGTTTTCTCGATCAGAGCCAATAATTACATTGTGGGGTCCACTGATGATTGGTAGTTATACGAATATTTCCTCTAACAAAAGAATATTCCCGAGCCAAATGAATATTTTATAACAACTTGCATACTTTGCAAAATTTATAAATACTACCCATAATTATAATATTATCTCAAATTCACACCATAATATTAAAAATTATTTCGACAAAATTTAAATCTTTATTGATAAAATATGGGGTCTCACAATCTCCCTCCTTATGGAATTTAGCCCTCGAAATTAGGGTAATACACAGTATAATAAAGAGGTGAGGATACCTTGAATACCTTTATCGTTGAAAACATTAAATTCATCTTTGCAATCCAGGCCGAAGATATTTATTAACAATTCATCTTTGCACTTTCTGGGCCAAAGATATTTATTAACAATTCATCTTTGCACTCTGGGCCAAAGATATATAAGCTGTAAAACCAATAATCTTTGAGACTCGACTTAATAGTATCACGACCACGAATTATCCATACCTTCTTTGGCGAGGATATTCGTGTTTTCAATCTGATCGTGATTATACCGAATAATCCGTGGTCATAATCATACCAAGTCTATCAATGCACTTCTGACGAAGATGACTTTTACCACATCCATGAATTAATATTTCATTCTTTGAGACTCATTTCGATAATTAAATATCGCCGAATCATCCATCCACGAGGATATCATTAGTATCGACCACGAATTATCCACGCACTACTGGCCGAAGATAATTGTATTCATTAGTATCACGACCACGAATTATCCATGCACTACTGACGAAGATAATCGTGTATTCATTAGTATCACGACCACAAATTATCCATGCACTACTGACGAAGATATTAGTATAATCGTGTATTCATTAGTATCCGACCACAAATTATATCCACGGCGAAGATAATCGTGTATTCATTAGTATATCACGTACTGCGAAGATAATCGTGTATTCATTAGTATCACGACCACACGAAAGATAATTATCATTAGTATCACGACCACAAATTATCCATACTTACTGACGAAGATAATCGTGTATTCATTAGTATCACGACCACAAATTATAAATTATCCATTGTGTATTCATTACGTATCACGACCACAAATTAAAGATAATAAAGATAATTGTGTATTCAATTAGTATCACGACCACAAATTATCCGTACCTTCTGAACAATAATTGTGTCATTAATCATACCACAATTATCCATCTACTACTGCCATTGTGTATTCATTTACTGATTATGATTATCTTGAACAATCCTGGTAATATAAGTCCATCTACGAGATGAGATGATCATAATATAAGCGTGAGGATAATGATATAAAGAATCAATCGAATGAGATAAAGGATAAATATTAAACATTTATAATATAATTTATCCGAGATTCAAGAATATCCCATGTTATCAATCACTTAATAATCTCATAATCTAATATCATTAATATTATAACAATATTTTAATCACTTCTTAAATTTATAAATAATTTATCTAATTGTTTACGCTTTACCATATAATGCATTTAATCATTCAAAAATGTCATACTCATAAAATATCATCACCAATTATCAAATCCTCATCAAAAAATATGCATATACTCTATATAGGATTCTCAGCCATAAAATCCTATTTTTAACTTTGTTACTTCATAACATATTTAACTCATATGTTAAGTAACTAAACTATTTTCATAAAAGATACCAAATTAGTCCCAAAAATATTTTTTTCTGGGATTTAGCATAATATAGTCCCATAATGAAAATATATTTTCTCGAATTTTAAAATTCATTTACTATTTTTCAAAATCAATTTCTAATTAATTCCTTAAAAATTTGCTACCTCAAGTTTAACTCCAAAAATTCCCAAATCTTGGCAGGACCTTACACATGTTAACGTGAGCTTCGGTTTAAATTTCATGGTCATCGGAGTTATAGGACTCGGTTATAGCGTTTTTTGTCGAAAAAACCTAAATATTGAAATAGTCATAACTTGCTCATTTTAAGTCGAGAATGAGCTCATTTTTGGACAGGAGGTACTTTATACCATATACTTTCATTCCCAAAGGCCAAAATTTTTCTCATAATTTAAGTGGCCAAAACAGCCCCTCTAAAATCATGGCGTAGATTTTTTTCGGTTTTTGCAGCTTTGCACTCCTTTGCTAAAATCAGTCCACACAAAAATCTACAACACCTTTTCAGTAATTCCACTTGGATTAGTTAGGTAACTCATAGATCTAACTCTAGGACTTGACCACACTCAAAATTCAAAATATAATAGGAGATTTGGTCAATTGAATTTCATGTTACATTTTTCACCAAAATCGATTTTCAACTCTTTGTGATTTCTAAGAAACTTTCATGTTTTCACATAATAACCAACATAACTCATCATAACACTTACTAATACTTCTTATATACCATGATTTTCATTAGTCCAATGCTTTTATTATGACTTTTATCATAAACCACGTAAGCTATTCATTTTAGTTGAAGAAATATTTGAGGTTTAAGAAATGGGTTTTTGTCTTTGGATCAATACAAAATTTGATTTCACGTTCTAGAGTAGGCTAGGAAGTCTTCAAGAATACGCCAAGAAATTTATTAATGATAGAAATATCATTCAAAAGCTGTTACTCTCGTCCAAGACTTGGATAAGACGTCACATTAATACCAATTGTGACTTCATCCCTTAACCAGATAGCATCTCACAATGATACCTATCAACTTGCCATCTTCATTCACGGCGTCGCCTACGAGAAAGTTAAGCCGGTGCATTCCACACAAGGAAGTCAACAACGAAAGGATCGGGGATCTTTACTTATGGCTTGATATAATGATAATTGACTTTTAGGTTTGGTTACTTGAATTCGTTATGTGAGGTTGGTTATGAATATAAAAGCTAACAACCTTACGAAAATAATAATGAGTAGTTAACCAATTGATTCCTAAAATCACATCAAAGGCAACTATTTTCAAAAGATAAGATCGACGAAGTAGCGTGAAAGTGTTTATTTGAATCAAACAAGATTTAAAAATAGTAAGGAGTAACGAAGGTTCTACTAGCGAAGTTCAACCGATAAGTCAAAGTCTAACTTCTAGGAGTCAAATTTAAGCGTTGAGCATAAAAGAGAGATAAAATAATGGGTAGAACAGGTGTCTTATAAGGTATAGACTTCATGAATTTATAATTAACTAACCCGTGCTAACCGTTCGGTTTACTTGCTTTTGAGAAGTCATGAAAAATGCACTTCCTAAAACCAAACGACTTTGTTTTGTCTATATCCACCTTTGGTGCCACCGTCCCGACTAGACTTGACTTTGGTGCACAACAAAATTGAGCTAAATTACCTTCTCGTCTTGAAATTTCCACTTCTATTATCTTTGCCGTGATTACCAAGAAGTAGTTACCATTCTTAGCATGATAATTTCCCCACGATGGTTATCATTGTTACGATAATGAATTGCCACACCAATAAGATTATTATCGTGTTGTTGGTCGTTACCTTTTGTTTGAAATGAATCAACACTCTCGTGTGCTTCATTGCTTATCTCGGCATTTTTAGGATGTCATTCTCAAACAACTTTGTCACAAAACAAGGGTTAATTAACATGTCATATAATATCCCTATATACTCGACAGACCAATTAAATACCAAATAAACTTAGGTAGGTCATACTAGCGAATGAATTCCCGTCTCTCCCCTCCTAGTTCTTATCTCACATCTTAGCGGGGATCATGTATCCTAAGCTCGATACTGTTGTGGCGCCCCCAAAATTAGGTATCGTCACCCATCTTGGGTCACCACTTACACATGGTACATAAATTCAAAATAAACTTAATTATACATAGCGTGCGGTATATGACAATGACATAAAGCGAGAATTCTAATAGGAATATTGTCATTTAGATAATATCCATACTCGAAAGGAGTCCTCATTACAATTATTATCACACTATTTCACAGAATAGTGAGGACTACTAATCTATCTTACGGACCATCACTCTTTTCCCGACTCGTAAAGTCAATTTATATTCTCATTTTCAAGAAGAGCGAGGAAAGAAAGGGTGAGCTCAACTAGCCCAAGAAGAAATATTATGACTAAGATAATGCGAGAATAAATTATCAATAGTCTTCAACAATGTTAAGCGATAAAATTCAATAGACAACCGGTTTAGCTCAGTGTGAATATGCAATCCATTAAAAAAGTCAGTAGAAAATAAAGTCTACTTTTAGGTTTTAAAAGTTTTCATCAATTTTATTATCACTAAGACTCGGTTTAATGAATAAACCACAATATCTAATCATCCCGTACCACGGTCAAGGATTTTCATCAAATTATCAATGGTCATGACTATGACTATAACGAATCACCCGGTAATTACCCACGAGTCATAATCATACCAAAAACTATCCATTGCATTACAGACATTTGAGGACTTTTATCACATCATTTATAACAAAGCCGTGATTATACCGAATGATCTCACGGTCATAATCATACTAAGTTTCATCTATGCACGTAAGCGAAGATAACATAATATAACATGAGGATGATGACAATGACATAATAATTCAATAAAACAAGTTCAAGAATTATTTTATCCAGGAATAATTAACGCCCAAATTGTCAACAAAGATTTGTTTTGTAGAGTAAAATTCAAGAATGATCGGAAGAATATTTCCATGAAAGATCTTGGATGAAGCGCAAATATCAAGGATATTCTACTAATTTCATGCGATAGTATAGAAGTCAAGTTTTAACATTGGGTATAATAAAGTATGGAATAACAAAAGAAATCACCGTGCATGCGGTACGCGCACAGAGACGAGTTATTCAACAGAATAATAATAACGGAACCGGTCGGTGAAATTCTGCAAGACAGATGATCCAACGAGAATGTAATAATAAATTTGAATAATAATAAACAATGGAACCGGTCCGTGTAAAACACACAGACGCAGGATATTCAACGAGAATAATAAAGAATGGAATAAACGAAGAAGATCACCAAGTATAGAGGATTCAGCATGACTGAGTTATTCAACGAGAATAAATAAGAATGGAATAATATAAGATTTCACCAAGTATATAGGGTATTGTAGCATATATCGAGGTTATGTATAGGGTATGCCACTTTTACTGAGTTATTCAACGAATAATAATGAATGGAATAATGTGAAGTTCTCTTCATGAATAAGAAAGAATAACACTTTACGTACAACAACAAATAATACCCCTTACCTTAGAGAAGGCGAATATTGGAAAAGTGAAATAGCGAATACTTTTTTTCTTTCTCTATAGATTTTTCTCTATAGCTTCTCTCTATAATTTCTCTCTACAGAGTTCAATTGAATTAAGTAAGAAAATAATGAAGGAATGAGCTTTATTTATAGGAAAATAGAATACATAGTAATTAATCCATGAAGCGGTCCAGATTGATTTACTTTAATCGTGACGGTCCATATATTTAAAGCAAAATCTTTTAAATAAAATATCATATATTCTATTTATATAAAAACATTTTACTATGCAAACTTTATGCAACACTATGCAAAACACTTTATGCAAAACATTATGCAACACTATGCATAATAAAATATAATATATTACATTTATAGAATAACTTTAATAAAGTATTACATTTTATATAAAAGATGTTTACATTTTATTACGTTAATAATCTGAATAAAACAAAAGCGTCATTATCATTATAATAATTCATATTATTAATCGTGATAATGGAATCAAGTGGTGACTTCTCACATAAGCATCGATAATTAATACCTGGTGCTTACTTATGCGACCACACGTACATTGTACTTTTTACTCTAGGAAGTAGTTCAACAAGTATCAACGGTAAAACTTCCGCCAAGTTATTTCAATAAAATATTTTTTGTCGTTTTCTCAATCAAACAATAATTACATTATTAGGGTCCACCAATGATTGGTAGTTATGCGAATATTCCTGCTAAACCGAATATTCCCAGACCAATAGAATATAATATAACCACTTGCATACTTTGCAAAATTTATAAATACTACCCACAACTATAATATTATCTCAAATTCACACCATAATATTAAAAATTATTTCGATAAAATTTAAATCTTTATTGATAAAATCACGAGGGTCTCTGCGTTTTTGTTAATTAAAACAATTAAAACTTTCAAAATCAATTATTTCAGAACTTCAATAATTCATAATAAATAGCCCTTTTATCAAAAAATTGAATCTAGCGATTTCTTATAGGAAATTCAATTCTCTACAACTTTGCGGAAGAAAGTTTTTCCAAATTCCAAATGAAATTGGCCAGAAATCCACATACGGACGATTTTACAATTTATAATCAAATTTCGAATAAGAAATGGGGTCTCTGAGCATGTTTAACATGTTTTAAACAACTTTTGCAACAAAAATACTCTTACTCCTCATATACTCATATATACCACATTCATTGTAAAAATATCACCATTATTATATTATTAAAATATAATAATAAATTATTTTATCGAGAAAAGATAAAATATCAATTTTCAACAATAATCACTTTAAAAATTTTCTCCATCTATATCCACATAAAATGAATATTTTCCTTATCATATAAATCAATAATTAATTATTCACAAATAATATTACAGAATCACAATAATGACAACCAGGAAGTTCCCAGGAAAGAGAGAGCTTTCCAATAAGGATTTCTCTTTACTGGCGCGCAATTAGGTGACCAAACCTCTCCTTAGACAGAACTTTTTAGACATTGCCAATAATATTATCTAATAATATTATTAGGATAATATGAATTATTGCTTTGATAATGGAAAATATCGTGTAGTGACAATTATTAAAACAACAGTAATATAAAATATCAACGCAGCAATTATTGAATCAATAAAATACTGAACAGTAATTACTATAACAATTATTGAGTAGTGCCTTTTTACGTTGGAATCAATAATTGGTGCAATATTTGTGTCTTCTTGTGCAACAACGGCGTATTCTTGTATTTTAACCAGGGTATTCCAGCGGTGTTAGCGAGAATAACTACATCGTTATTTATAAAAACTCCCTTTTGTCATTTTCTTCATCAAGCGGTTATTACATTATGGGGCCACTTGATAGGCTGCATAGAATCCCACGACCAAACGAATATTCCCCGATAGGAATGAGTATTTTATAACCACTTGCATATTTTGAAAAAAAAATTCATATATCACCCTTAACTTTAACTTTTATCAATTTAACCATTTCTTGAATAGTAACTATAAGAAAAATTGAATACTTTTATTTCATAAAATTAGGGTCTTACTGATCTCCCTCCTTATGAAATTTCGTCCCCAAAATTTACGTACTTGGTATTTGAAAAGTTGAGAATACCTTGCTTCAATTCAGATTCTATCTCCCCGGTCATCATGATTTCTCCATTGCTTCATCTCCGTGATAACTTTATTTGGGTTCCTCACTTTTTTGGGAAGTCGTGACAATAATTATCCTTGAACTACTCGGTTTGACTTATGCAGGCAACATTTGGCTTCATCATTACCGTTGGAATATACTTTTCCATAGGGCATATTCCTCCCTCAACTGCCTCGTCATACTCCTGATTCATGATCTGAATCATCAATCTTGATCCATATCAAATTCAGTTGACCGCTACATGCAGGTAATTCAAAACTTCGATGTTGGGTTCTCCCAATTGCAATCTAAAAAAGAAATACATATCATCTATTTTAGCCTTCTTAGATCGGACATCTCTTTCCACAATATCAGCGTCGTGTGGCTTTTTACCCATGCATCACTCATTCTTACTCGTTCGTTTTTTCTTCTTTTAGCTCTCGATTCCATCTTTATCATCTTATACTCGCTAAAGAATGCTTACATTCAAGCATCACATATCGGGTAACCTGAGCTTGAATTGTTGCATCCTTTTGTTTCACACGCAGCTTTGTCGTTCTTTAGCCTGCTCCTCTAACTCATGAATACAATTTTGAAATTCTACATTTTGATCATATAATACCTCTAATAAACTCTCCTCAAGTACCTCTTCTTCCTCACTCTCAACTGTTACCTCTGCAACTATCTAAGTGCAACTATCAATTCTTCACTCCATGCATGGATATCTCTAATTCCTTCTTAAATCGACATCACATTATCATGGTTAGTGATTAGAGGTATCCCCACGGTCTCATTCACTCAATTGTTAGCATTCTCAATTTCGCCATTCTCAAAATCGCCATAAAATAATGGTTAATTAAGCAAATTAACGTATCACATAATATCCATATATTATAATGAGCCAACAATTAAGCTTAGGTAGGACATACTAGCGAAGGATTTACTCATCTCTCCCTCTTAGTTATATTCCCGATCTCCATGGAGACCATATCCTAAGCTACGATACCAAATGTGACAACCCCAAAATAGGTCCATTCCATCCAATCCATTTTGAGTCGCCAAAAAACATGGTACAGAAAACAACTACAACTTTATTAATGCAATTTATAAATGCAAGATATCGACAACACTTAAAGCTGTGAGTTTAAATACAAATATATACCACCAATTGTGACTCATGTCCCAATAGTGGACAACACCTCATAATGACACCTTACATAAAGGTATAGTCGAAAGCTGTTTTAGAAATTAGAATCTTTGGGAAGTGCTCGAGAAACCTTCGTATACGTGGGAGGCCGTGCATACAGGTTATGATAGATATCATATGGTCACAAAATTATCCTTGGTTGACCCAATAGACCCCAAAGAAAAACGAGAAGATTACTATCATATTCTTCCCAATGGTGAGTCTTCTCTTGACATATCTCCACTATCTCTAATTGGAAATTATACTCCAAACAAACACCAAGATTATATAGGTAGTGTTTGTAAATATACTCAGCAAGTGGATGAGCACAACCCTGTCTTATGATGACACAAGGTTGTAGGTCATTAGACATCTTGTATGATAGTGGCAAAACACACTTCCAAGTTAAATTCACCTCACCCCCAACATCTATAGACCACCGTTCTATTCCCCTGTTATCCCCCGCTTGACTCAGCTACACTTTTATTACCTGAAAGGAATTGTGAAGCAAAAGGGTGAGGCACAACTAGCTCGATAAAAATATCATGACTAAAGATAAATAAATTATCAATAGCCTTCAACAGTAATAAATCAGAGATTTAGAACATATGGTAGATGATAAAACTTTTCAACCATAGTTGCAGCGGAACGAGCAATCCATTAAAGAGTCAAATAGACCATAAAATCTATTATCTTCTCCATGTTAAAAGTCCATCAACAATGTTTTATTCCTGTAACATTAATCAACAATTTCTGTCCACAATCACGTGTATAACTCATAATCGTAATTATAGTTCTAAATTCCTTTCCTCATCCAGGACAAAGTTAATTTTCATCACTTGAAACATCAAAGATCATGGTTATACCAAATCACAGTTCATGTTCATAATCCTACTAATAAATTCTTCTTTACACTACACGGCCAAAGATATTCATCAACAAGTCATCTTTGCTGCTACGAGACCAAAGATATTCATCAACAAGTCATCTTTGCACTACATGCCAAAGATATTGACAACAGTCATCTTTGCATTACGAGCCAAAGATATTCATCAAAATCATTCATCTTTTGCACTCTGTGCCAAAGATATTGGGTTATATCATCATTTAGGGTGAGGATGATGCAAAATATTTTAAAGAAAAGCGAATCCGGTGAAACAAAAGAACAAATATTAAGGATTCGTACTTTAAACAACCCAAGTTCAAAAATACTTCATAAAGAACCAGAGTGGAGTAAAATTCAAGAATGAAGACCAAAACATAGATCCAATCAAAGATATGAATCATAACAGACAATCTTGGACACAGAGAAGAAAACTTAATTTTTACGTGAATAATGTCGTATTTGTGAATAGTGTCAGATATCGTGAATAGTGTAAGTATCGTGAATAGTAACTCAGACACCAAAAGTTAGAAATTTCACAAAAAACATCATCATGCTTCGTGAATAGTACTCGTGAATAGTAACTCGTGAATAGTAACTCATGAATAGTAACTCGTGAATAGTAACCCCGACATGAAAAAGTTCCAAATTTGATAAAAAGTTCAAACCAATATTTTGGCATAATGATATTGAAGAAATAATATCATTTATGAAGAAAATAATCTCTCTTACCTCAGAAAGAATAGTACTTCTGACTAGAATACTGGATATAGTGCTAAAAGAACTTGCACCGTATAATAATACTCGAAGTACTAAACTACTCACAAAAATACGCTCGATATTATAGAGAGAGAAATCTGTAGTTTCTGGTGTGATTTTCAATTCTAACCTAAGCACCCTATTTATAAGAAAATGCTTACAACACCAAAGCAAAAAATTTAATATAATAATATTATTATTATTCCACAACTTCCTACGCACACTCATTGAATCCAACATCAGCCATCTACTCAAATAAAAACAACAAAAACGTTTTTGTTAATTAAACCAATTAAAACTTCCAAAATCAATTATTTCGGAACTTCAGAACTTTAATAATTCATAATAAATAGCCTTTTTATCAGAAAATTCGAATCTTGCGATTTCTTATAGGAAATTCAATTCTCTACAACTTTACAAAAGAAATTTTTTCCAAATTCCAAACAGAAATTGACCGAAATCCACATACGGGCGATTTTACAAGGTATAATCAAATTTCAGTCAAGAAATGAGGTCTACCGACATGTTTAACATGTTTTAAACAAATTTTGTAACAAAAATACTCTTACTCCTCATATACTCATATATACCACATTCATTGTAAAAATATCACCATTATTATATTATTAAAATATAATAATAAATTATTTTATCAGAAAAGATAAAATATCAATTTTCAACAATTATCACATTAAAAAAATTTCTCCATCTATATCCAAATAAAATGAATATTTTCTTATCATATAAATCAATAATTAATTATTCACAAATAATATTACTGAGAATCACAATAATGACAACCGTACGGTTCCAGGAAGAGGGGCTTTTCAATAAGAATTTCTCCTTCTTGGCAGCATGATTAGGTGACCAAACCTCTCCTTGAGGCGAACTTTCTAGACATTGCCAATAATATTATCTAATAATATTATTAGGATAATATGAATTATTGCTTCGATAATGGAAAATACTGTGTAGTGACAATTATTAAAACAACAGTAATATAAAATATCAACGCAGCAATTATTGAATCAATAAAATAATGAACAGTAATTACTGTAACAATTATTGAGTAGTGCCTTTTTACGTAAGAATCAATAATTGGTGCAATACCGGTAATCTTCTTGTGCAACAACGCGTATTCATCGTATTTTAACCACCGGGTATTCCAACATTGTTAACGGTAACAACTACATCATTATTTATAAAAACTCCTTTTTGTCGTTTTCTTCATCCAAGATGATTATTACATTATGGGGCCCACTAATTCTTTGCTTGTACCGTCGCACGAATATTCTCAACGCGAAAGAATATTCCACGACCAAACGAATATTCCCCGATAGGAATGAGTATTTTATAACCACTTGCATATTTTGAAAAAAAAATTCATATATCACCTTTAACTTTAACTTTAACTTTTATCAATTTAACCATTTACTGAATAGCAATTATAAGAAAAATTGAATACTTTTATTTCATAAAATTTGGGGTCTTACAGAAATCCTTAAAATCTATGACTTTTTGAATACAACAATACTTTTATAGACTTTGTAAAAATCTTAATTCAATACCACCAAACTTTTAAAGACATTAAAAAAGTTATAATTGAATACCACTAAAATTTTATAAACTCTTTAAATGTCTTGATTGAATACCACTAAACTTTTAAAATCTTTAAAAGTCTTTAAAAATCTTAATTGAATACACCCCCCTTAGTGTATTTTAACAGAGTAACAACTGGACTACTTTATTGAGGTATATGTTGTATGGTACTGTTGCGATATTGGATTAATAGTCAAAGATTCTCTATTGTAATTCTTTCGTACTTTGTTAGGCTAAATAACTTAATTATAGGAATAACTACATAACTTAATTATAGGAATAGCTTGATTATATGATAAATAGCTTGATTGTATGATCTCTACTATCTATAAATATGTACATGTAAAGATACAGAAATAATATGAATGAAAATATTCTTCTTTGATTTTCAAGTTGGTATCAAAGCTACGAAAACTCTAAATCATTCTTCTTTGAATCCTTAAACCATGAGCAAATCAGATTCTACCCCCATTATTATTCAACACGAAGGTTCATCATTCAATGCAGGAATTGTATTGAATGAGACCAACTATGATCTGTGGTCTCAAATGTTAGAGATGCAAATTGCTGAGAAGGAGAAACTCTCCTTCATTCGTGACACATCGCCGTCACCTAAGGAGAATGATAAAGGCTATGAAAAGTGGTATTCAGACAATCAGAAGGTCAAAAGATGGTTGCTGATGTCTATGTCCCCGGAGATTATGAAGCGATACATTCGCTTACCTTCCGCACGATATATTTGGAAAGCTCTGTCTAAATCCTTTTATGATGGAGCGGATGAATTACAAATTTTTACCTTGAACCAGAGGGCTTTCTTTGCCAAACAAAATGGTAGACCGCTCTCTATATATTACGGAGAACTGACTGAAATCTTCAGTGAGGTGGTCATAGTGGATGAGACAGATATTGCATCCTATCAGAAATTGCTTCAGCGACAAAGGGTGCATATCTTTCTCGCTGGATTAGAGGGTGATTTCGAGCAAGTGCGCGGCGAAATCTTGAGGAAGGATCCTATCCCTGAATTAGAAAAGTGTTATGCCCTAGTTCGCCGCGAAGATCTTCGACGCGGGGTGATGAACGGACAACTGGAAAATTCTGAAGCTTCAACCATGGTGACTCGGAACCGGTCTAATCAAAACTGGTCTCCTCAACACCAGCAAGATAAAAAAAACATCCATCCTAAGAATGCTAATGGTGGCGACAAATCATCATACAAATGCACCCATTGTGATCAAACGGGTCATACAAAAAGTCGATGCTATGAACTTGTGGGATATCCGGAATGGTGGGATCATAGCCGTGATTCCCGGAAGAAGAATTCCAAGAATGCCTCTACTGTTGCAATTGTTGAAACAAAGACAGAGGATGATAGCGGTGAAAAGTTCTTGGCATTGGCAGGAGCAGCAGGTAATGGTGGTAAGGTTTTAAATATTTCTGCACATGTTTCTAATAGTGCATGGATAATTGATTCCGGTGCTACGGATCATATGACATTTGATTCTAGACAAGTTTCACCTATTAAACCTTCCTCACAAAGTTCTGTTTCCACTGCCAATGGCACCTCAATTCCAATTATTGGGGAAGGATCCTTGTCCCTCACTAACACCTTGAATTTAGATTCTGTTTTGGTTGTTCCTTCTTTGAATTATAATCTTTTGTCAGTTTCTCAAATAACCACTGCCTTATTTTGTGTTGTCATTTTTTGGCCTGAATTTTGTGTATTTAAGGACATCCGGACAAGGCAGACGATTGGTTGTGGTGTTAGGCGAGGGAAGTTGTATTACTTAGAATTGGTGTCCAAAAGTTCAGATAAGTTGCGTCAAGATTTAAAGATTGGGGGTTCAGAGGAGGAAAAAAAAGAAATCTGAGATATGGTTATGGCATCGTCGTTTGGGGCATGCTTCTTTTGGTTACATAAAGAAATTATATCCTAGTTTATTTGCAAACTTTGATGTTTCTAGTTTCAAATGTGATGTTTGTGAACTTGCAAAAAGCCATCGTGCTTCGTTTCCATTAATTTTGAATAAAAGTCCAGTTCCTTTTATGATTATACATTCTGATGTTTGGGGACCATCTAAATTTTCTACTTTGGATGGATCGCGTTGGTTTGTTACTTTTATTGATGATTGTACCAGGATAACTTGGGTATGTTTGATGAAGTCCAAAAGTGAAGTAAACTTGTTATTTCAAAATTTTCATAAAATGGTTTTGTAGTCGAGACAACGCACGATTTCGAGTTCTTCGCAGCGACAATGGAGGTGAATATTTGAGTTTTGAATTGAAGTGGTACTTAGAAGCCCATGGAACCATTCATCAAACTACTTGTTCCGATACACCCCAACAGAATGGGGTGGCAGAGCGAAAAAATCGTCACTTGTTGGAGGTTGTCCGTGCTTCATTAATAGAAGCACATATGCCTTTATCCTATTGGGGACACGCATTTACCTCTGCAACATATTTAATCAACCGAGTACTTTCCAGTACTATTAATTTTCGAACACCATCTCAAGCTCTTACTGAAGCAATTGTGGCTCCAGTCATTCCAAACTTACCTCCTCATGTCTTTGGTTGTGTAGCATTTGTACATCTTCATCAGCGTCAGCGCGACAAGTTGACACTAGAGCATTGCGATGTGTTTTTTTAGGGTATACTGCTTATCAAAAGGGGTACCGATGCTATCATCCTCCAAGCAAACGAATGTTTGTTACAATGGATGTAGTTTTTCATGAAGAATCAATGTATTTTTCCTCTGAGCCTGAACTTCAAAGGGAGTATGTGACAACCCCAAAATAGGTCCATTCCATCCAACCTATTCTGAGTCGCCAAATACATGGTACAGAAAACAACTACAACTTTATTACAACAATTATCGTGCAAAATACAACAACACATATGCTGTGAGTTTGGATACAAATATATACCAAATTTGAGTCATGTCCCAACCGTGGACAGCACCTCACAATGACACCTTACATAAAGGTATAGTCAAAAACTGTTTTAGAAATTAGAATCTTTGGGAAGTGCTCAAGGAAACCTTTGTACATGGGAGGCCATGCTTCTAGGTTATGATAGATATCATATGGCCACAAAATTATCCTTGGTTGACCCAATAGACCCCAAAGAAAAATGAGAAGATTACTATCATATTCTTTCCAATGGTGAGTCTTCTCTTGACATATCATTATCTCCACTGTCTCTAATTGAGAATTATACTTCAAACAAACACCAAGATTATATAGGTAGTGCTCAGTAAATATACTCAAAGAAGTGGATGAGCACTGACACATCTTATGATGATGACGAGGTTGTATGTCATTAGACATCTTGTATAATAATGGCAAAACACCCTTCCAACGTTGGGTTCGCCTCACCCTATTTGATTCACCAAATATTGTAACGCCCCCAAAATTAGGTATACATCACCCATCTTGGGTCGCCAGATACATGGTACAGAATTCAAATACAACTTACTAATACAACTGTCGTGTACAATACGACAAAACAAAAATTGTGAGTTTGAATACAAATATTGTCTACTAGAGATTATACAAACTCAAAAGGAGTCCTCATTATAATTATTATCACACTATTTCACAGAATAGTGAGGACTACTAATGTTATCCTGTGGACCATCACTTCGTTCCCCGACTCGTCCCAGCTATATTCTCATTTCTGAAGAGAACGGTGAAAGAAAGGGTGAGCTCAACTAGCCCGATAAGAAATATTATGACTAAGATAATGAGAATAAATTATCATTAGTCTCCAACAATGTTAAAGCGATAAAATATAATAGACATCAAGTTTAGCTGCGGTTGAACAAGTAATCCATTAAAAGAGTCAAATAGAAAATAAAATCTACTATCTTTTATGATTTAAAAGGTTTTCATCATTTATTATCATTTGAGACTCACTTTTAAAAAATATTCCACATCATTGAATCACCCCTGCACTCACGACCGAGGATATTCTTTAGTATCACGACCACAATTATCCATGCACTCTGGGCCAAGAATATTTGTGTATTCATTAATGGTCATGATCATGCCAACAACCCGTCCATCAATGCACTACGGGCCAATGAGGACTTTTACCACATCATTTGTAACATTACGGTCGTGATTACAAAGAATAATCCACGGTCATAATCATACCAAGTCCATCTATACTCGATCCACATATGACTTTTAAAAAAAATATAAATATGAGGATGATGACAATGATATAAGAATTCAATAAAACAAGTTCAAGAATTAATTTATCCAGGAACTAATAACGTCCAAATTGTCGACATGATCTTTGCTTTGAAGAGTAAAATTTAAGAATGCTTAGAAGAATATTTTCATGAAAAGATCTTTGGATGAAGCTTAAATATCAAGAATATTCCACTAATTTCATGGAGTATAGAAGTCTAAACTTTAACTTATTTGAGTATAATAGAGAATGGAATAACAACAAAAATCACCATGCATGATAGGTACTTGGCATAGATAAAAGTTATTCAGCGAGAATAATAATAACGGAACGGGTCGGTGTCAAAGTAAATACGCGCAAGCGGGAAGTTCCAAATGAGAATAATAAAGAATGGAATAACAACAGAAATCACCATGTATGCGGTACTTGGCATAGACGAGTTATTCAACGAGAATACTATTAAGGATGGAATCGGTCAGCGTAAAACACTTGTATATGATATTCCAGCGTAATAATAATAAAGGCGGAACCGGTCCGGCGTAAAACGCATGAGACGAGGATATTCCAATGAGAATAATAAAAAGGCGGAATCGATCGTCCGGCGTAAAACGCGCATGTGACGAGGATATTCAACGAGAATAATAAAGGCGGAATAATAGAAGAATGTCACCAAGTATAGGGTAGAGCCAGCGTATCTGAGTTATTCAATGAGAATAATAAGAAATGAAATAAAAATAGTTCTCTTCATGAATAAGAAAGAATAACACCCCTAAGTAGTAAAAAGAACCGAATATAAGAGTAGTTAAGTAGCGAGAAAACTTTTCTTCTTTCTCTCTATAATTTTTTCTCTCTACAGAGTTTCGGTGAATTCGTAAGAAATAATGAAGGAATGAGCTTATTTATAGGAGAATGGAAGAGCTTTGTTCATGGATGAAATAATTTTGCAAATATACGTATCAGGTTTTTTGATATCACCAATGCAAAAATTCAATCAACTAACCAATAAGATTACAACAAAAAATTAAAATATAATACGTATATATAAACACATGTTTTCAACTTATATATATCAATATTATATATACACTACTTAATTTTTCTCCCCATAACCAACATCAATCCCCCACCCACCCAATAATCAAATTCACTACACTCTTACACATCACTATCACACTACCACTTTTCTACCATTTTCCACTCATACACACATCACACACCTATCACTTTCACAAATCACTTTCTCCCACCATATACTCAATACATACATATACCTCCATACTTATACTCTTCCATTTTCAAAATCATTTTTCCAACACATATGGGCCCCACATGTGGGCCCCACCTTTAAATAATTTTCTACCGATTATTTTGAAAAATGGGTAAATAGGAATCCATAAAATAAGCAAACTTCATAAAAATCACCTTAATAATTTTAAAAATATTTATCATCTTTATTACAATTCACAATATTAATCGACCAGGTCGTTCCGGGAAGAGGGCTTTCGATAAGGATTTCTCTCTATTGGTAGCATGATTAGGTGACCAAACCTCTCCTTGATGAGAACTTTTTAGACATCGTTAATATTGCAAATAATAATATTAATAATTTTGTCGTCTCAATTATTGATTTTAACAATATATAAAAATCTCGACAATAATTGAATCAAATAACGTGAGATCTTATCAACAATTACTTATAGCGATAATTGAACAAAAGCGAATGACTTCTCAACGTAAGCATCAATAATCAATACAGGTGTCTTCTTATGCAACCACGCGTATTCATTGTACTTTTACTACTAAGAGTAGTTCAACGATGATCAGCGGTAAAACTTACGTCGTTATTTTCATAAAATATTTTTGTCATTTACTCAATCAAGGCATAATTACATTTGTGGGGTCCACCAATGATTGTGTCGTTGTACGAATATTCCCTACTAAAACGAATATTCCCCGACCAATTGAATATAATATAACCACTTGCATACTTTGCAGAATTTATAAATACTACCCACAACTATAATATTATATCAAATTTATTCCATAATATTCAAAAATGATAATTATAGAAAATTCATCTTTATTTATAAAAGTTGGGGTCTTACAACCTCCCCTTCTTAAGAAATTTCGCCCTTGAAATTAAGGTACGTACCTGGTATATCGAAGAGGTAAGGATACCTTGATTTTATTTCAGATTCTAACTCCCAGGTCATTTCCTCAACATCGTGGTTTCTCCACAAAACTTTGACTTGAGGTATAACCTTGGAGCGTAAAATATGTTCCTTCTTAAACAAGATTTAAACAGGTACCTATTCATACGTTAAGTCTTCCGCTATTTCGTCCGGTTCTAACTTAATAATGTGATTCGGATCTTTCACATATTTACGTAACATGGATACGTGAAAAACATTATGAACACGAGACATATTTGGCGGTAAGGCAAGTCTATAGGCTACAGTTCCTACTCGTTCGAGGATTAAAAATGGGCCAATGAATCGAGGATTGAGCTTTCCTCTCTTTCCAAATCTCGTAACTCCTTTCCATGGAGCAACACGTAACAACACATGATCTCCTATATTGAATTCCACGTCCTTTCGATAAAGATCAGCATAACTCTTTTGTCGATCTTGTGAGGTTTTTATACGTTGTCGGATCGTTTGAATCTTTTCCGTAGTCATACGTACCAACTCCGGTCCCAACAACGTTGCTTCACCCACCTCATCCCAGCATACTGGAGAATGACACTTTCTTCCATACAACGCTTCGAATGGAGCCATGTCAATACTTGCTTGATAACTGTTGTTATAGGAAAACTCCACCAATGGTAAGAACTTGTCCCAACTTCCCTTGAAGTCAAGGACACAGAGCCTTAATAGATCTTCAAGAGTTTGAATCGTCCTCTCCGACTGCCCATCCTTCTAAGGATGATATGCCGAGCTAAATCGTAAATCCGTGCCCATAGCTTTTTGCAAACTAATCCAAAATCTTGAAGTGAATCTTGGGTCTCGATCAGAAATTATGGATACTGGCATACCATGCAATCTTACAACCTCGTTTATGTACAAACGATCAAGACGTTCAAGTGTATAAGTTTCTCGTATCGATAAGAAATGAGCTGACTTGGTCAATCTATCAACAATGACCCAATTCGTATCTATGCCTTGAGAAACTTTGGGAAGACCGGTAAAGAAATCCATGGTAATGTGCTCCCACTTCCATTATGGAATTTCAAGTGGTTGCAATGGACCTTTTGGTACTTGATGCTCCGCCTTGACTCGTTGACAAGTTAGACACCTTGAGATAAGCAAATATTTATCTCTCTCTTCATATTGCTCCACCAAAATGTATGACGAAGATCACGATACATTTTGGTACTCCTAGGATGGATTGCAAACGGTGTGTTGTGCGCCTCCATCATGATTTTATACTTTAAATCAGGGTCATTAGGAACACAAAGTCTGGAGTTGACTCAAAGTATTCCTTCTTCATCGATTCTTGTTTCGGCGTAGCACCTTCTTGCACTTTCTTCCTCATACGCATCGACTCCAGTGCGTAGCTTGAAAGCGGCTTTAACTTTATCAATTAAAGTCGATTCTACTCGTATATTCGCCATCATTACATGGGTCCCTGGAGTCTTTAACTCTATCTCCATCCTTTGCAAGTCATACAAAATGGGCCTTTGCGTTGACAATATTGCACTCGTACCCGCATATGATCTTCTACTCAATGCGTCAGCTACCACGTTCGCTTTTCCAGGATGGTATTGGATGGTATGATCGTAATCTTTCAACAGTTCAAGCCAACGTCGTTGTCTCATGTTGAGTTCCTTTTGAGTAAAGAAATAATTGAGCCTTTTATGATCCGTAAAGATCTCCACTTTCTCCCCATACAAGTAATGCCTCCAAATCTTTAGTGCGAAGACAAATGTTTGCTAACTCTAGATCATGGTAGGATAATTCCTCTCATATTCTTTGAGTTGTCGTGAGGCATAGGCTATGACTTTCCCATGTTGCATGAGAACACATCCTAACCCTTTGCTAGAACCATCACATGAGATGACAAATCCTCCGAACCGGATGTTATAGCCGAGCAGGTCTTTGAAATGAGTCTCCTCTTGAGTTCTTGAAAACTCTTCTCACATTCCTCGTTCCAACTGAACTTTTTATCTTTCCAAGTCAGCTGAGTTAGTGGAGTAGCGATTCGAGAAAACCCTTCTACGAATCTCCGATAATAACTTGACTAAGCCGAAAAAAGCTACGACGCCGATCGCGATTTAGGTTGCTCCCAGCTTTGAATAGCTTCAATCTTTGCTGGGTCAACAGATATTCCATGACTTGATACCACATGCCCAAGGAATGCTACTTCCTCAAGCCAAAACTCGCATTTCTTCAACTTGGAATAAAGCTTATATTCACTAAGCTTTTGGGGTATCAGCCTCAAGTGTTGCTCATGATCTTCACGGCTTTTGGAATAAATAAGGATGTCATCAATAAAGACGACCACAAAGTGATCCAAATATTCCTTGAATACCGGTTCATCATATCCATGAAGGCAAAGGAGCATTAGACAATCCAAAGGACATGAATAGGAATTCATGATGCCGTCTCCGATTTACGAAAGCCGTCTTTGGAATGTCATCGGTTGGTTAATCTTCAATTGGTGATATCCGGAGCGAAGATCGATCTTTGAAAAGAATTTGGCTCCTTCTTGTTGGTCAAACAGGTCATCAATACGTGGCAATAGGTACCTATTTTGATGGTGACATGATTGACTCCAGATAATCAATACAAAAGTCGCATACTCCCATCCTTCTTCTTCACGAATAGAGCAGGAGCACCCGAGGAGAAGTACTAGGACAAATAAAGCCGATGTCTAACAATTCCTGCGGTTGAGTCTTTAACTCACGAAGTTTAATAGAGCCATTCGATATGGGGCTTTAGAAATGGGTTTTGTCTTGGGTTCAAGGTCGATACAAAATTCAATTTCACGCCTCTGGGGGTAGGCGGGGAAGTTCTTGAGAGAATACGTCGGAAATTCATTAACAATAGAAATATCATTCAAAAGCGGCGTATTTTTGTTTAGATCCGTGACATGAGCTAAGAAAGCTTGACATCCGTTTTTCAATAAACGAATAGCTTTATGGCTTGAGATGACAGTGATTGATTTTAATGGTTTGGTTGCTTGAATTCGCATAATAGGTCGATTAGGAATATAAAAGCTAACAACCTTACGAAAACAATCAATTTTTGCATGATGAGTATTTAACCAATCAATCCCTAGAATTACATCAAATGCAAGTATTTTTAATGCAATAAGATCGACAGTAGGTAATGTGGGTACCAACTTGAACCAAACAAGACTTATAAACCGTGGATGTAATGAAGGTTTCTCCCAACGGAGTTTCCACAGATAAGTCAAAGTCTAATTTCTTCGGAGTCAAATTTAAACGTTGAGCTCAAGTAGGAGAAATAAAAGAATGGGTAGAACCGGTATCAAATAAGGTATAGACTTCGCTAGATTTTTTATGATAAGCTTACGCGTGATGACCTCATTCGGGTTCCTTGCTTTACGGGAGGTCACTACAAACGCTTCTCCCTTGCACTACACGGCTTTGACTTTTACGGGGAATGACCTTTGGTGCCTCCATCCTAGGTTGAACTTGTCTTGGTGAGCGACAAAATCGGGCTAAGTGACCTTCTCTTCCACAATTATAACATGCTTTGGATGACATCGCGCGATTTGGTGATGTGTCCTCTCTCTCGCATTTGAAGCATATGATAGGTGGTCGTTCTCCTTCCTTAACAATGGGTCTTTGGTCTTGGCGTCTTTCTATCATTGTTGAATCTCCTCTTCTTGAAATGTCCATTTTTACTGTCTTGGCCATGATTACCACCGAAGTGATTACCATTTCTGACATGTTGATTCCCTCCACGTTTGTTGTCGTCGTTTCGATGACTGATACCACTGGTATTTTCATGTTGCCGGCTGCTTTCTCTTAGTTGCGTTGACTCGTTACCGCGCTCCAATAACTAAGCCCTATTTACAACATCTGAGTACAAACACAGTTTATGAGAAATAAGATATTGACGTATCTCCGGTTTCAAACCTCTTAAAAACATTCGCGTCATTCGCTCCTCATTATCGACCAAATGGGATGCAAACCGGGATAACTCCGCAAATTTAGCCTCGTATTATGACACGGTCATATTGTTTTGTTCCAATTTGATAAACTCCACTTCTTTCATATGACGAATACTCTCGGGAAAGTACTTGTCGTTGAATAGCTCTTGGAAATTCTCCCAAGACATCTTGAGTGCGTCAGGCTAGGTACGTTTTACAGATTCCCACCAGTAATCTACCTCTTCATGCAACATGAAGGTGGCGAAGGGAACCTTTTGCTCCTCGGAGTATCCCAAGACATCAAATATCTTGGTGATCTGCTATATCCATGCTTCCGCCTTAAGTGGTTTTGGCTCTCCTATAAACTCCGGTGGTCCCTTGAACTATTTAGCAGTGACCGTCCGAGAGTTTCCAGTGTTTCCACCTACATTTTGGACAGGAGCCGCTCTCGCCTGATGTTGCATGAATTGCATAAAGCCTCTGAACAGTCCATCATTCATCATTTGGTCAGTGTTGTTGTTTGCATGAGGATTATCGCATTCCTGATGCACATTCTCCTGATTATTAATATGTGGAGACTCAACGGTCTCTTGTGCTCCATTGCTATTTTCAACATTCTCGGATGTCATTTTCAGATACTGCCACAACACAAAGGTTAATTAACATATAACATATTATCCATATACTTTGACCGACCAATTAAATAACAAATAAACTTAGGTAGGTCATACTAGCTGTGACGCCCCCAAAATTAGGTATACATCACCCATCTTGGGTCATCAGATACATGGTACAAAATTCAAATACAACTTACTAATACAACTGTATCAGTATGCATACGACAAAACATAAGCTGTGAGTTTAAATACAATTATTGTCTACTAGAGATTATACAAACTCGAAAGGAGTCCTCATTACAATTATTAACACACTATTTCACAGAATAGTGAGGACTACTAATCTTATCCTCGGACCATCACTCCGTTCCCAGAGCTAGTCCGGCTATGTTCTCATTTCACGAAGAGAACAATGAAAAAAGGGTGAGCTCAACTAGCCTAGTAAGAAATATTATGACTAAGATAATGCGAGAATAAATTATCATTAGTCTTCAACAATGTTAAAGCGATAAAATATAATAGACATCAAGTTTAAGCTGCGGTAAATGAACAAGAAATCCATTAAAAAAGTCGATTAGAAAATAAAATCTACTATCTTTTATGATTTAAAAAGTTTTTTCATCACTTTTTATCATTTGAGACTCGACAATAAATAATCCACATCATCGAATCCCCTGCACTTTATGACAAAGGATATTCTTTAGTATCACGACCACAATTATCCATGCACTACGGGCCAAGAATATTTGTGTATTCATTAATGGTCATGATCATGCCATAAAACAATTCATCTTTGCTCCCTTGGCCGAAGAGAATCCATAGCCATAATCATACCAAAAACTGTCCATCAATGCACTACGGGCCAATGAGGACTTTTAATTTTCACATCATTTGTAACATTACGGTCATGATTATACCGAATAATCCCTGGTCATAATCATACCAAGTCCATCTATGCACTACAGGCCACAGATGACTTTCAACATAACATAAACATGAGGATGATGACAATGATATAAGAATTCAATTAAACAAGTTCAAGAATTAATTTGTCCAATAACCAATAACGTCCAAATTGTTAACATGTAGCTTTGTAGAGTAAAATTCAAGAATGCTCAGAAGAATATTTCCACGAAAAGATATTGGATGAAGCGCAAATATCAAGGATATTCCACTAATTTCATCATGTATAGAAGTCAAAATTTTAATCAACTGAGTATAATACCGAATGGAATAACAAAAGATATCATCATGCATGCGGTACTTCGCATAGACGGTTATTTCAACGAATAATAATAACGGAACCGGTCGGGTGAAATTCACTGCAAGCGAGGATGTTCAACGAGAATAATAAATGGAATAATAAATGATGGAACCCGGTAGGCGTATAGCATATGCAGGATATTAGATAGAATAATAAAGGCGGAATAATAAAAAAAATGAAACGAATTAGGTGTATATAGCACAGACGAGGATATTAAACGAATAATAATAAAGAAGAATAATAGAAGAATGTCACCAAGTATAGGGTAGCTGGCGTATCTGAGTTATTCAACGAGAACAATAAAGAAATGGAATAATGAAGTTCTCTTCTTGAATACAAAAGAATAATATCCCTTACTAGTAAAATAATACTTGATATAAGAGTAGTGAAAAGTAGCGAGAAAACTTTTTTATCTCTATAGTCTCTCTCTATAGTTTCTCTCTCTCAGAGTTAAATTGAATTAAGTAAGAAAATAATGAAGGAATGAGCTTTATTTATAGGAAAATGGAATGCATAGTAACTAATCCATGAGCGGTCAGATTGATTTACTTTAATCGGCGGTCCATATTTAAAGAAAAATCTTTTAAATAAAATATAATATATTCTATTTATATAAAAGATTTTACTATGCAAACACTTATCTGGGCACTATGCAAATACTATGCATAATAAAATATAATATATTACATTTATAGAATAACTTTAATAAAGTATTACATTTTATATAAAAAGATTTTACTATCTGAAAAACACTATCATAATAGAATATAATATATTCTATTTATAGAATAACTTTAATAAAGTATTACATTTTTTATATAAAAAGATGTTTTATTTTATTACGTGGATAAAACAAAACTTCTAAATCAACAATAATTGAATCAAATAATGTGAGATCTTATCGTAACTATTGTAGCAATAATTGAACAAAAGCTGGTGACTTCTCACATAAATATCAATAATCAATCTGGTAGTGCTTACTCTTATGCAACAGCAGCGTATTCTTTGTACTTTTACTACTGAGAGTAGTTCAGCGAGTATCAAGCGGTAAAACTTCCACCGTTATTTTCAATAAAATATTTTTGTCGTTTTCTCGATCAAATAATAATTCCGTTAATAGGGTCCACCGATGATTGTCTTGCGTAAATGAATATTTCCTTTTAAAAGCGAATATTCCCAGACCAATCGAATATAATATGACAACTTGCATACTTTGCAAAATTTATAAATATTACCCATAACTATAACATTATCTTAAATTCACACCATAACATAAAAAAAATTATTTGAGAAAATTAATTCTTTATTCATAAAATCTGGGGTTTCACAATCTCCCCTCCTTATGGAATTTCGCCCTCGAAATTTACGTACGTACCTGGTATGCCGAACAGGTGAGGATACCTTGACTTCATTGATTCTAACTCTTGAGGTATAACCCTTGAGTGTTGGATCGATTCTTCTTATCAAGATTTTAACACGAGATCTCATACGTTAAATCATCCGATATCTCGTCCGATTCTAAATTAATAATGTGGTTGGGTCATCCACATATTTACGTAACATTAATCGTTAAAAGCGTTATGAGCCTTGACATACTTGGCGGTAAAAGCGAGTCTATAAGCCGCGGTTCCTACTCGATCGAGGATTTCAAATGGGCGATTAAATTGAGGGTTGAGATTTCCTCTCTTGACGTGACTCTTGCTTCTAGAATAACGCCCTCTTGAACCTTCTTCTTCACATTCATTAGATTCGGGTATGTAGCTTGAGCGTCTTTAACTTTATCGATTAAAATCGATTTTACTCGTATATTCGTTATCTTCACGTGGGTCCCTAGAGTTTTTAACTCTATCTTCATCATTTGCAAGTTATACGAAATGAGTCTTTGTGTTAGCAACATCGCACTTGTAAACGCATACGATCTTCTACTCAACACGTCAACTACCACGTTCGCTCTTCCACGATGATATTGAATAGTACGATCGTAATCTTCAACAGCTCGAGTCAACGTCTTTGGCGCATGTTACGTTCGTTTTAGTTGAAGAAATATTTTGAGGGTTTAAGAAATGGGTTTTGTACTGGTGTCAATACAAAATTCAATTTCACGCTTTGGGGTAGGCTAAGAAGTCTTCAAGAATACGTCAAGAGATTTATTAATGATAGAAATATCATTCAAAACTGTTACTCTCATCCAAGTCTTGGATAGTACAAAACATTGATACCAACTGTGACTTCTATCCCTTAACCTAGATAGCACCTCACAATGATACCTATCAACTTGTCATCGTCATTCACGGCGTCGCCTATGAAAGTCGGGCCGGTGCATTCCACACAAGGAAGTCATCAACAAAAGGATCGGGGCTCTTTCTTATATGACGATATGATGATGATTGAATTTAGTGGTTTGGTTGCTTGAATTCGCATAATAGGTTGGTTAGGAATATGAAAGCTAACAACCTTACGAAAAACATGATGAGTAGTTAACCAATCGTTTTTAAAAAAACCACATCAAAGGTAAGTATTTTCAAAGAGATAAGATCGGCGAAGTAGCGTGAAAGTGTCGATTTGAATCAAACAAGATTTATAAGCGATTGGAGGTAACAAAGGTTTCTCCCAATGGAGTTTCAATAGATAAATCAAAGTTTAACTTCTAGGAGTTAAGTACAAACATTGAAAACAACTAGGTGAAATAAAGAGTGAGTAGAAGCAGGTATCTAACACGGTATAGACTTAAAAGAGCTTATGATTAACTTACCCGTGATAATTTTATCCGGGTTCCTCAAATCACGAAAAAAAACGCTCTCTCTTAAACTACTGGCTTTGGAGCATGCAGGACATCCTTTGGCATCACTATCCCGGTTGGACTTAACTTCACCATACGACAAAATCGAGCTAGGTGACCTTCTCTTCCGCAATTAAAACACGTTTTGGATTGTTGCGTGCAGTTTGACGAATGAGTCCCTCTTGTCGCATTTGAAACATCTGACCGATGGGCGTTCTTCTTCCTTTGAAGCGGGTCTTTGGTCTTGAGCGTCTTCACGTCATTGTTGAACCTTTTCTTCTTAAAATTTCCATTCTTATTATCTTGGCCATGATTACCACAGAAATGATTACCATTCTTGGCATGATAATATCCCCACGATGGTTATCGTTGTTACGATGGCCGAATTGCCACCGGTATGATTATTATCGTGTTGTTGGTCGTTGCCTTTTGGTTGTCTTGACTCATTATCGGCGCTCCAATAAGCGAGCCCTATTCACAACATCCGAATATAAACAACGTTTGTGAGAAATGAGGTATTGACATATATCGGGTTTGAACCTCTTAAAAACATTCGCGTCATTCGCTCCTCATTATCGACCAAATGGGATGCAAATCGGGATAACTCGCAAACTTAGCCTCGTCTTTGCGACACGGTCGTATTGTTTTGCTCGAGCTTGATGAATTCTACCTCCTTCATGTAAAGAATACTTTCGAGGAAAGTACTTGTCGTTGAATAATTCTTGGAACTTCTCCCAAGACATCTTGAGTGTGTCGTCGGTGAGTGCGTTTCTGATTCCCACCTGATGATCTCCTTCTTCTTGCAACATAAAGGTGGCGAATGGAACCTTTTGCTCCTCGAGCATTCCAAGACATCAAATATCTTGGTAATCTGCTTTATCCATGTCTCCGCCTTAAGTGGTTCTGGCTTTCCTAAAAACTCCGGTGGTCCCAGCTACTTGAACCGCTTAGCGGTGACCAGCAGTGGAGTTACCATTGTTTTTCACTGCATTATGGATGGGAGGCCGCCCGCTTGGTTGTTGCATGAATTGGTCCTTAAAGCGCTTAGCGGTGACCGTCCAGAGAGTTATCGGTATTTTACTGCATTTTTGACAAGAGAGGCGCCTTACTTTGTTGTTGCATTAATTGCATAAAGCCTCTAACCATCCCATCATTCACCATTTTATCGGTGTTATTGTTTTCATGAGGAGTATTGTCCTCTGGTTGCACATTATCCACGATTATTGATGCTGTGGAGACTAAAGCGGTCTCACGTGCTCCATTGATAATCTCAACATTCTCGGATGCCATTTTACAAACAACGCCACAAAACAAGGGTTAATTAACATATCACATATTATCCCTATACTTTGTGAGGACCAATTAAATACCAAATAAACTTAGGTAGGTCATACTAGCGAAGGAAATTCCCGTCTCTCCCCTCCTAGTTCTTATCTCACATCTTAGCCAGGATCATATCCTAAGCTTTGATACCAAGTTGTGGCGCCCCCAAAATTAGGTATACATCACCCATCTTGGGTCGCCGGATACATGGTACAAAATTCAAATACAACTTACTAATCTGTTCGTAGTGTACAATATCGACAAAACATAAGCTGTGAGTTTGAATACAATTATTGTCTACTAGAGATTATACAAACTCAAAAGGAGTCCTCATTACAATTATTAACACACTATTTCACAGAATAGTGAGGACTAATAATGCTATCCTCTAGACCGTCACTCCATTCCCCGACTAGTCCCTGCTATGTTCTGATTTCCTGAAGAGAACATTGAAAGAAAGGGTGAGCTCAACTAGCCCAGTAAGAAATGTTATGACTAAGATAATGCAGAATAAATTATCATTAGTCTACAATAATGTTAAACTGATAAAATATAATAGACATCAAGTTTAACTGCAGCAGAACAAGAAATCCATTAAAAGAGTCAAGTAGAAATTAAAATCTACTATCTTTTATGATTAAAAAGGTTTTTCATCACTGTTATCATTTGGGACTCGATTTCAATAAATAATCCACATCATCGAATCACCCCTACACTACGACGAGGATATTCTTTAGTATCACGACCATAATTATCCATGCACTACGGGCCAAGAATATTTGTGTATTCATTAATGGTCATGATCATGCCATAAAACAATTCATCTTTGCTCTCTTAACCGAAGAGAATCCATAGCCATAATCATACCAAAAACTGTCCATCAATGCACTACGGGCCAATGAGGACTTTTAATTTTCACATCATTTGTAACATTACGGTCATGATTATACTGAATAATCCCTGGTCATAATCATACCAAGTCCATCTATGCACTACAGGCCACAGATGACTTTCAACATAACATAAACATGAGGATGATGACAATGATATAAGAATTCAATTAAACAAGTTCAAGAATTAATTTGTCCGGGAACGATAACGTCAAATTGTCGACATGATAGCTTTGTAGAGTAAAATTCAAGAATGCTCGAGAAGAATATTTCCACGAAAAGATCTTTGGATGAAAAGCTTATGAAATATCAAGGATATTCACTAATTTCATGGAGTATAGAAGTCAAAATTTTAATCATTTGAGTATAATCTTGAATGGAATAACAAAGATATCATCATGCATGCGGTACGTTTGCATAGGCGGTTATTTCAACAGAATAATAATAACGGAACGGAGTCGGTGAAATTCACACAAGCGGGATGTTCCAATGAGAATAATAAATGCGGAATAATAAATGATGGAACCGGTCCCAGTATACTTATGGCAGGATATATTCGATAGAATAATAAAGGCGGAATAATAAAAATGAAACCGGTCCGCACAGATAATATATGCAGATGGGATATTAAAAACGAGAATAATAAAGACAGTAATAATAGAAGAATGTCACCAAGTATAGGGTAGCCAGCGTATATAGGTTATTCAAGCGAGAACAATAAAGAAATGGATAATGAAGTTCTCTTCTTGAATACAAAAGAATAATATCCCTTCTAGTAAAATAATACTTGATATAAGAGTAGTGAAGTAGCGAGAAAACTTTTTTATCTCTCTATAGTCTCTCTCTATAGTTTCTCTCTCTAGAGTTCAAATTGAATTCGTAAGAAAATAATGAAGGAATGAGCTTTATTTATAGGAAAATGGAATGCATAGTAACTAATCCATGAGCGGTCAGATTGATTTACTTTAATCGACGGTCCATATTTAAAGAAAAATCTTTTAAATAAAATATAATATATTCTATTTATATAAAATATTTTACTATGCAAATACTTATATGGGCACTATGCAAATACTATGCATAATAAAATATAATATATTCTACTTATAGAATAACTTTAATAAAGTATTACATTTTATATAAAAATATTTTACTATGCAAAATACTATGCATAATAGAATATAATATATTCTATTTATAGAATAACTTTAATAAAGTATTACATTTTTATATAAAGAGATGTTTCTATTTTATTACGTGAATAAAACAAAACTTCTAAATCAACAATAATTGAATCAAATAATGTGAGATCTTGTCACATTAACTATTGTAGCAATAATTGAACAAAAGCGAGTGACTTCTCACATAAATATCAATAATCAATACCGTGTGCTACTACTTATCTGACAGCGTATTCTTGTACTTTTACTACTGAAAGTAGTACAACAATGATATCAGCGGTAAAACTTTCGTAGTTATTTTCAATAAAATATTTTGTCGCGTTTTTCTCAATCAAATGATAATTTTCGTTAATGGGTCCACCTGATGATTGTGCCGTTGATACGAATATTTCTGTTTAAAAGCGAATATTCCCTGAACCAATCGAATATAATATGACAACTTGCATACTTTGCAAAATTAATAAATATTACCCACAACTATAACATTATCTCAAATTCACACCATAATATAAAAAAAATTATTTCGAGAAAATTAATTCTTTATTCATAAAATCTGGGATTTCACACTAGCGAAGGGATTCCCCATCTCTCCCCTCTTAGTTCTAGTCTCACATCTTAGCCATGGATCATATCCCTAAGCTCTGATACCTACTGTGACGCCCCCAAAATTAGGTATACATCACCCATCTTAGGTCGCCGGATCGTATGTAATTCAAATACAACTTACTAATACAACTGTCGTGTACAACACGACAAAACATAAACTGTGAGTTTGAATACAAATATTGTCTACTAGAGATTATACAAACTCAAAAGGAGTCCTCATTATAATTATTATCACATTATTTCACGTAATAGTGAGGACTACTAATGTTATCCTCTGGACCATCACTCCGCTCCCCGACTCGTCCCCCGGCCTATATTCTCATTTCTCAAGAGAACAAAGTGAAAGAAAGGGTGAGCTCAACTAGCCTCAGAAGAAATATTATGACTAAGATAATGCAGAATAAATTATCATTAGTCTCCAACAATGTTAAATTGATAAAATATAATAGACATCAAGTTTAACTGCAGCGGAACAAGCAATCCATTAAAAGAGTCAAGTAGAAAATAAAATCTACTATCTTTTATGATTTAAAAGGTTTTTCATCACTGTTATCGCTGAGACTAGGCTTAAAAAAATATTCCACATCATTGAATCACCCCTGCACTATGGCCAAGGATATTCTTTAGTATCACGACCACAATTATCCATGCACTACGGGCCAAGAATATTTGTGTATTCATTAATGGTCATAATCATGCCAACAACTGTCCATCAATGCACTACGGGCCAATGAGGACTTTTACCACATCATTTGTAACATTACGGTCATGATTACACCGAATAATCCCTGGTCATAATCATACCAAGTCCATCTATGCACTACAGTCCACAGATGACTTTCAAAAAAAATATAAATATGAAGATGATGACAATGATAAAAGAATTCAATAAAACAAGTTCAAGAATTAATTTATCCAGGAACTAATAACGTCCAAATTGTCAACATGATACTACTTTGTAGAGTAAAATTCAAGAATGCTCAGAAGAATATTTCTATGAAAAGATACTGGATGAAGCGAAAATATCAAGAATATTCCACTAATTTCATGGAGTATAGAAGTCTAAACTTTAATCAACTGAGTATAATAGAGAATGGAATAAGAACGTAAATCACCGTGCATGCGGTGATTCGTATGAGCGGAGTTATTCCAATAGAATAATAATAGCGGAACTAGGTCGGTGAAATTATATGACGATGGGAAGTTCAATGAATAATAAAGAATGGAATAACAATGAAATTATCATGTATACGGTGCTCCGCATAGACGAGGTTATTCCAATGAATACTAATAAGGATGGAATCGGTCCCGGCGTAAAACACACAGATATGATATTCTAACGAATAATAATAAAGAGCGGAACCAGTCCCGGCAGAAACGCGCATGTAACCTGGCTTCTAATCAAACCTGGTCTCCTCAACACCAAAGAAGATAAAAAAACATCCATCCTAAGAATGCTAATGGTGGCGACAAATCATCATACAAATGCACCCATTTGTGATCAAAGCGGGTCATACAAAAAGTCGATGCTATGAACTTGTGGGATATACGGAATGGTGGGATCATAAGCGTGATTCCGGAAGAAGAATTCAAAGAATGCCTCTACTGCTGCAATTGTTGAAACAAAGACAGAGGATGATAGCGGTGAAAAGTTCTTGGCATTGGCAGGAGCAGCAGGTAATGGTGGTAAGGTTTTAAATATTTACGCACATGTTTCTAATAGTGCATGGATAATTGATTACGGTGCTACGGATCATATGACATTTGATTCTGACAAGTTTCACCTATTAAACCTTCCTCACAAAGTTCTGTTTCCACTGCCAATGGCACCTCAATTCCAATTATTGGGGAAGGATCCTTGTCCCTCACTAACACCTTGAATTTAGATTCTGTTTTGGTTGTTCCTTCTTTGAATTATAATCTTTTGTCAGTTTCTCAAATAACCACCGCCTTATTTTTTGTGTTGTCATTTTTGGCCTGAATTTTGTGTATTTAAGGACATCCAGGACAAAGTGAGACGATTGGTTGTGGTGTTAGGCGAAGGAAGTTGTATTACTTAGACTTGGTGTCCAAAAGTTCAGATAAGTTGCGTCAAGATTTAAAGATTGGGGGGTTGGAGGAGGAAAAAAAGAAATCGAGATATGGTTATGGCATCGTCGTAAATGCAGGGCATGCTTCTTTTGGTTACATAAAGAAATTATTTCCTAGTTTATTTGCAAAATTTGATGTTTCTAGTTTCAAATACGATGTTTGTGAACTTGCAAAAAGCCATCGTGTTTCGTTTCCATTAATTTTGAATAAAAGTCCAGTTCCTTTTATGATTATACATTCTGATGTTTGGGGACCATCTAAATTTGCTACTTTGGATGGATCGCGTTGGTTTGTTACTTTTATTGATGATTGTACCAGGATGACTTGGGTATGTTTGATGAAGTCCAAAAGTGAAGTAAACTTGTTATTTCAAAATTTTCATAAAATGGTTTGTAGTCAGTACAATGCACAGTTTCAGGTTCTTCGCAGTGACAATGGTGGTGAATATTTGAGTTTTGAATTGAAGTGGTACTTAGAAGCCCATGGAACCATTCATCAAACTACTTGTTCCGATACACCCCAACAGAATGGGGTGGCAGAGCGAAAAAATCGTCACTTGTTGGAGGTTGTCGTGCTTCATTAATAGAAGCACATATGCCTTTTATCTTATTCGGGGACATGACTTACTGCAACATATTTAATCAACCGAGTACCTTCCAAAGACTATTAATTTTGGACACCATCTCAAGCTCTTACTGAAGCAATTGTGGCTCCTGTCATTCCAAACTTACCTCCTCATGTCTTTGGTTGTGTAGCATTTGTACATCTTCATCAGCGTCAGCGCGACAAGTTGACACCTCGAGCATTACGATGTGTTTTTTTAGGGTATACTGCTTATCAAAAGGGGTACCGATGCTATCATCCTCCAAGCAAACGAATGTTTGTTACAATGGATGTAGTTTTTCATGAAGAATCAATGTATTTTCCTCCGAGCACGAACTTGAGGGGGTATGTGACAACCCCAAAATAGGTCCATTCCATCCAACCTATTCTGAGTCGCCAAATACATGGTACAGAAAACAACTACAACTTTATTACAACAATTGTCGTGCAAAATACAACAACACATATGCTGTGAGTTTGGATTCAAATATATACCAAATGTGAGTCATGTCCCAACCGTGGACAGCACCTCACAATGACACCTTACATAAAGGTATAGTCAAAAACTGTTTTAGAAATTAGAATCTTTGGGAAGTGCTCAAGGAAACCTTCGTACATGGGAGGCCATGCTTCTAGGTTATGATAGATATCATATGGCCACAAAATTATCCTTGGTTGACCCAATAGACCCCAAAGATAAATGAGAAGATTACTATCATATTCTTTCCAATGGTGAGTCTTCTCTTGACATATCATTATCTCCACTGTCTCTAATTGAGAATTATACTTCAAACAAACACCAAGATTATATAGGTAGTGCTCGTAAATATACTCAGCAAGTGGATGAGCACAACCCTGTCTTATGATGACACGAGGTTGTATGTCATTAGACATCTTGTATAATAGTGGCAAAACACCCTTCCAACGTTGGGTTCGCCTCACGCTATTTGATTCACCAAATATTGTGAAGCCCCCAAAATTAGGTATACATCACCCATCTTGGGTCGCCAGATACATGGTACAGAATTCAAATACAACTTACTAATACAACGTAGGTGTACAATACGACAAAACATAAACTGTGAGTTTGAATACAAATATTGTCTACTAGAGATTATACAAACTCAAAAGGAGTCCTCATTATAATTATTATCACATTATTTCACAGAATAGTGAGGACTACTAATGCTATCCTCTGGACCATCACTCCGTTCCCCGACTCGTCCCAGCTATATTCTCATTTTCTGAAGAGAACAGTGAAAGAAAGGGTGAGCTCAACTAGCCCGGTAATAAATATTATGACTAAGATAATGCAGAATAAATTATCATTAGTCTCCAACAATGTTAAACCGATAAAATATAATAGACATCAAGTTTAAGCTGCGGTGAACAACGATCCATTAAAAGAGTCAAGTAGAAAATAAAATCTACTATCTTTTATGATTTAAAAGGTTTTTCATCATCGTTATCATTTGAGACTCGACTTAAAAAATATTCCACATCATTGAATCACCCACGACTACTACGGCGAGGATATTCTTTAGTATCACGACCATAATTATCCATGCACTACGGGCCGAGAATATTTGTGTATTCATTAATGGTCATGATCATGCCAACAATCGCCCATCAATGCACTACGGGCCAATGAGGATTTTACCACATCATTTGTAACATTACGGCCATGATTACACCGAATAATCCTCGGTCATAATCATACCAAGTCCATCTATGCACTACATACATACATATGACTTTCAAAAAATATAAATATGAGGATGATGACAATGATATAAGAATTCAATAAAACAAGTTCAAGAATTAATTTATCCAGAACTAATAACGTCCAAATTGTCAACATGATATCGCTTTGAAGAGTAATAAAGCGGAACCGTGTCCCCAAGTAAAAACGCATGAACAGGATATTCCAAATGAATAATAAAGACGGAATCAGTCCCCGTAAAAACGCATGCATGGGATATTTTAACAGAATAATAAAGACGGAATAATAGAAGAATGTCACCAAGTATAGGGTAGATCGCGTATACAGGTTATTCCAACAGAATAATAAGAAGTATAGAAGAATGTCACCAAGTATTGGGTATTATACTCCAAACAAACACCAAGATTATATAGGTAGTGCTTGTAAATATACTCAGCAAGTGGATGAGCACAACCATGTCTTATGATAACACGAGGTTGTATGTCATTAGACATCTTGTATGATAGTGATAAAACACCCTTCCAAGTTAAATTCACCTCACCCTCAACATCTATAGACCACCACTCTATTCCCTCGCTATCCCCCGCTCGACCCAGCTACACTTTTATTACCTGAAAGGAATTGTGAAACAAAAGGGTGAAACCACAACTAGCTCGATAAAGAATATTATGACTAAAGATAAATAAATTATCAATAGTCTTCATCGATAATAAATCGTAGATTTAGAACATATAGTAGATGATAAAACTTTTCAACCATAGTTGCAAAATGAATGAAGCGATCCATTAGAAGAGTCGAATAGACTATAAAGTCTATTGTCTTCTCCATGTTAAAAATCCACCAACAATGTTTTATCCTGTAACATCAATCAACAATTCTCGTCCACAATCACGTGTATAACTCATAATCGTAATTGTAGTTCTAAATTCCTTTCTCATCCAAGACAAAGATAATTTTCATCACTTGTCTTTACCGAAACATCAAAGATCATGGTTATACCAAATCACGTTCTGCTCATAATCATACTAATAAATTCATCTTTGCACTACGGGCCAAAGATATTCATCAACATTCATCTTTACACTACAAATTTAAAGATATTCAACAACGGGTCATCTTTGCATTCTGAGCCAAAGATATTCATCAATAATTCATCTTTTACACTACTGGGCTAAAGATATTCAACAACAAGTCATCTTTGCATTCTGAGCAAAAGATATTCATCAATAATTCATCTTTGCACTACTGGGCTAAAGATATTCAACAACAGTCATCTTTGCATTACGAGCAAAAGATATTCATCAATAATTCATGTTTGCACTCTTTGTTAAAGATATTCATCGAGTTGGTCATGTTCATTTAAACACTGTTCATCTTTTGCACTTCTGAGGCCAAAGATATTCTTGAAATCATTCATCTTTGCATTGGTTTTATCCACGTCCAAAAATACCTCAAAAATAATCATAGTGGTGTAAAATTCAAGAATGATCAAAACATGGATACAATCAAAGCTAGTATCCGAATAGATATTTTAGATTTAAAAGAAAAATTTTATTTTTTAGATTGAATAGTGTCGATTCGTAAATGAATAGTCAGATATCGTGAATAGTCAGTATCGTGAATAGTAACTCTCGACACCAAAAGATAGAAATTCCAAAAAAAACATCTTCACGCTTCATGAATAGTACTCGTGAATAGTAACTCGTGAATAGTAACTCATGAATAGTAACTCGTGAATAGTAACTCATGAATAGTAACCTTGACATGAAAAAGTTCCAAATTTGATAAAAATTCCAACCAATATTTTAGCATAATGATATTGAAGAAATAATATCATCCGAGAAGAAAATAACATCCCTTACCTCGAAGAAAGTGACTTCTAGTTGAAACACAGGATATAGTCTTTGAAGGAACTTGCTGACCGTCTAACAATACTCAAAGTATACTCAAAATACTCACAAGAATACGCTCGATAATATAGAGAGAAGAGAGAAAACTTGTTTACGGTGTGATTTTCAATTCTAACTTAGCCCCTCTATTTATAGGAAAATGTTAAGACGTAGAAGAAGACTTAACCTCGCATGACACGATGGCTTTACTCGCTACTATTCCCACCCACCACATTTGAAAATTCAATTGAGCACATTTCTCACCAACCAAAAGTGGGGCCAACCAATTCTAGAATTTTCCACCAAAATCATTTATAACCTAATTTACGAATCGGTCACCTCTTAAAATTCATAACAAATTATCGTTCATTTTTAGCGGTTCAAAATTTGTGAACATATACTCAACTTATATATGTATAACATATCCAAAAATCCCAACAATCCAGCGATTGATTAAAAATTATAACTCACATAATAAAGTTTGTAAGAACATTTGATTTGATCTTTTAATACCTCAATCCAGACAAAATCTTGATAAAATACCTCAACATTAATTCCTTCATTTATAACCACATAAATAAATCCATCATTTATATCCACATCAAATAAATATTTCATTGTCATATAAATCAATAATTAATTATTCATAAATAATATTATAGAATCACAATAATGATGACCAGTGCAGTTCTCAGGAAAGAAGGGGCTTTCGATAAGAATTTCTCCTTCTTGGTAGGCGCAATTAGGTGACCAAACCTCTCCTCGTGAGAACTTTCTAGACATTGCCAATAATGTTATCTAATAATATTATTCAAATAATATGAATTATTGATCCGATAATGGAATCTTGTGTGCGGTGACAATTATTGAACAATAATAATATAAAATATCAACGCATCAATTATTGAATCAATAAAATAAAATATTGAGCAAGAATTCTTGTAATAATTATTGAGTAGTGCCTTTTACGTAAGAATCAATAATTCAAAATATTGTGTAATCTGGTGCTTCTTCATGCAACAACGCGTATTACTTTATTTTACCAACCGGGTATTCCAACGATTGTTATGTGTAACGATTACGTCGTTATTTATAAAAACTTAGTTTTGTCGTTTTCTTCATCCAAGACGGTTATTACATTATGGGGCCCACAAATAGGCTGCTGGGCAGTAAATGCGAATATTCCCCAAGCGGAAAAGAATATTCCACGACCAAACGAATATTCCCAACAATAATGAATACTTTATACCCCCTTGCGTATTTTGAAAAAAAAAATTCATATATCACCCTTAACTTTAACTTTTATCAATTTAACCATTTCTTGAATAGAAAAATTGAATACTTTTATTTCATAAAATTAGGGGTCTTACAATCTCCCTCCTTATGAAATTTCGTCCCCGAAATTTACGTGCACAGTATTTCAAAGAGTTGAGAATACCTTGTTTTCATTTGATTCCATCTTCCCTATCATCATGATTTCTCCAATGCTCATCTTACGTATTTTGGATATCATTCTAGAATCTGACTTCAAAACAAAGGTTAATTGAGCAAATTAACATATCACATAATATCTCGATATTATGGTGACCAACAAATAAGCTTAGGTAGGACACACTAGTGAAGGATTTACTCATCTCTCCCCTCTAGTTCTATTCCCGATCTCGCTTGGAGATCATATCCTAAGCTCGATACCAAATGTAACAACCCCAAAATAGGTCTCATTCCATCCAACCCATTATGAAGTCGCCAAATATATGGTACGGAAAATAACTACAACTTTATTACAACATTTGTCGTGCAAAATACAACAACACGTATCTTTGTGAGTTTGGATACAAATATATACCAAGCAGTATGTACGTCACAATGACACCTTACATAAAGGTATAGTCAAAAAGCTGTTTTAGAAATTAGAATCTTTGGGAAGTGCTCAAGGAAACCTTCATACATGGGAGGCCATGCTTTTAGGTTATGGTAGATATCATATATAGCGCCAGAATTATCCTTGGTTGATTGATAAACCCTGAAAAAAAAAACGAAGAAGATTACTATCATATTATTCTTCCCAATGGTGAGTCTTCTCTTGACATATCATTATCTCCACTTTGTCTCTAATTGGGTATTATACTCCAAACAAACACCAAGATTATATAGGTAGTGCTTGTAAATATACTCGAAGCAAGTGGATGAGCACAACCATGTCTTATGATAACACGAGGTTGTATGTCATTAGACATCTTGTATGATAGTGACAAAACACCCTTCCAAGTTAAATTCACCTCACCCTCAACATCTATAGACCACCACTCTATTCCTCGCTTTATCCCCCATTTGGACCCGGCTACTTTTATTACGAAAGGAATTGTGAAACAAAAAAGGGTGAAGCCAACTAGCTCGATAAAGAATATTATGACTAAAGATAAATAAATTATCAATAGTATTCATCGATAATAAATCGGAGATTTAGAACATATGGTATATGATAAAACTTTTCAACCATAGTTGCGGTGGAATGAAGCGATCCATTAAAGAGTCGAATAGACTATAAAGTCTATTGTCTTCTCCATGTTAAAATCCACCAACAATGTTTTATCCTGTAACATCAATCAACAATTCACGCCCACAATCACGTGTATAACTTCATAATCGTAATTGTAGTTCTAAATTCCTTTCCTCATCCAAGACAAAGATAATTTTCATCACTTGTCTTTACGAAACATCAAAGATCATGGTTATACCAAATCATAGTTCACATTCATAATCATACTAATAAATTCATCTTTTACTGCGGCCAAAGATATTCATCAACAGATTCATCTTTACTGAAGCTAAAGATATTCAACAACGGGTCATCTTTGCATTCAAGCCAAAGATATTCATCAATAATTCATCTTTTGCACTCTGAAGCTAAAGATATTCAACAACGGTCATCTTTGCATTACGAGCAAAAGATATTCATCAATAATTCATCTTTGCACTCTGAAATTTAAAGATATTGACAACAGTCATCTTTGCATTCTGAGCAAAAGATATTCATCAATAATTCATCTTTGCACTCTCATTAAAGATATTCATCGAGTTAGTCGTATTCATTTAAACACTGTTCATCTTTTACTTCTGAGGCCAAAGATATTCTTTGAAATCATTCATCTTTGCATTGGTTTTATCCGTCCAAAAATACCTCAAAAATAATCATAGTGGTGTAAAATTCAAGAATGATCAAAACATGGATACAATCAAAGCTAGTATCGAATAGATATTTTAGGCGAAAAGAAAATTTTTTATTTTAAATTGAATAGTGTTGTGATTCGTGAATAGTCTTCAGGTATCGTGAATAGTCTTAGTATCGTGAATAGTAACTCTCTTCACACCAAAAGATAGAAATTCCACAAAAAAAACATCTTCACGCTTCATGAATAGTACTTTCGTGAATAGTAACTTCGTGAATAGTAACTCATGAATAGTAACTTCGTGAATAGTAACTCATGAATAGTAACCAGAGACATGAAAAAGTTCTAAATTTGATAAAAATTCCAACCGATATTTGACGATAATGATATTGAAGAAATAATATCATCGAGAAGAAAATAACATCCCTTACCCTCGAAGGCAGTACTTTAGTTGAAACAGGATATAGTCTTTGAAGGAACTTGCTTGCCGTCTAACAATACTCAAAGTATACTCAAAATACTCACAAGAATAAACTGTTTCGATAATATAGAGAGAGAAAGAGAAAACTTGTTTTACGGTGTGATTTTCAATTTAACAGCCCTCTATTTATAGGAAAATGTTAAGCGCAAGAAGCGAGACTTAACTGCAACACTGATGGCTTTACCTGCTACTATTCCCACCCACCACATTTGAAAATTAAATTGAGCACATTTCTCACCAACCAAAAGTGGGGCCCACCAATTCTAGAATTTTCCACCAAAATCATTTATAACCAAATTTCTGAATCAGTCACCTATTAAAATTCATAACAAATTATACGTTCATTTTTAACGGTTCAAAATTTGTGAACATATACTCAACTTATATATGTATAACATATCCAAAAATCCCAACAATCCAACGGTCAGATTAAAAATTATAACTCACATAATAAAGTTTGTAAGAACAACGATTTGATCTTTTAATACCTCAATCAAACAAAATCTTGATAAAATACCTCAACATTAATTCCTTCATTTATAACCACATAAATAAATCCATCATTTATATCCACATCAAATAAATATTTCATTGTCATATAAATCAATAATTAATTATTCATAAATAATATTATAGAATCCTGATAATAATGACGAGGCGGTTCGAGGAAAGGGGCTTTCGATAAAAATTTCTCCTTCTTGGTAGCATGATTAGGTGACAAACCTCTCCTTGATGAGAACTTTCTAGACATTGCCAATAATGTTATCTAATAATATTATTCAAATAATATGAATTATTGATCGATAATGGAATCTTTGTGCGGTGACAATTATTGAACAACAATAATATAAAATATCAGCGCATCAATTATTGAATCAATAAAATAAAATATTGAGCAGTAATTCTTTGTAACAATTATTGAGTAGTGCCTTTACTACGTAAGAATCAATAATTCAAAAATATTGTGTATGTCTGGTCTTCTTTTATGCAACGCGTATTACTTTATTTTACCAATAGGGTATTCAGCAGTGTTAGCAGTAGCGATTACGTCGTTATTTATAAAAACTTAGTTTTGTCGTTTTCTTCATCAGAAAGCGGTTATTACATTATGGGGCCCACAAATAGGCTGGCCGTAAATGCGAATATTCCTTTACGAAAGAATATTCCACGACCAAACGAATATTCCAAACAATAATGAATACTTTATACCCCTTGCGTATTTTGAAAAAAAAATTCATATATCACCCTTAACTTTAACTTTTATCAATTTAACCATTTCTTGAATAGAAAAATTGAATACTTTTATTTCATAAAATTCGGGGTCTTCTACAATCTCCCTCCTTATGAAATTTCGTCCCAGAAATTTACGTGCACAGTATTTCAAAGAGTTGAGAATACCTTGTTTTCATTTGATTCCATCTTCCCTATCATCATGATTTCTCCAATGCTCATCTTACGTATTTGAGATATCATTCTAGAATACGACTGAAACAAAGGTTAATTGAGCAAATTAACATATCACATAATATCTCGATATTATGGTGACCAACAAATAAGCTTAGGTAGGACACTTTAGCGAAGGATTTACTCATCTCTCCCTCTAGTTCTATTCCCGATCTCCATGGAGATCATATCCTAAGCTCGATACCAAATGTAACAACCCCAAAATAGGTTCATTCCATCCAACCCATTATGAGTCGCCAAATATATAGTGCGGAAAATAACTACAACTTTATTACAACATTTGTCGTGCAAAATACAACAACACATATCTTTGTGAGTTTGGATACAAATATATACCAAGCTGTACGTCACAATGACACCTTACATAAAGGTATAGTCAAAAGCTTTTAGAAATTAGAATCTTTGGGAAGTGCTCGAGGAAACCTTCATACATGGGAGGCCGTGCTTTTAGGTCATGGTAGATATCATATGGCCACAGAATTATCCTTGGTTATTGATAAACCCCAAAGAAAAGCGAGAAGATTACTATCATATTCTTCCCGATGGTGAGTCTTCTCTTGACATATCATTATCTCCTTTGTCTCTAATTGGGTATTATACTCCAAACAAACACCAAGATTATATAGGTAGTGCTTGTAAATATACTCAAGCAAGTGGATGAAGCACAACCGTGTCTTATGATAACACGAGGTTGTATGTCATTAGACATCTTGTATGATAGTGACAAAACACCCTTCCAAGTTAAATTCACCTCACCCTCAACATCTATAGACCACCACTCTATTCCTCGCTATCCCCATTTGGACCCAATTTACACTTTTATTACACGAAAGGAATTGTGAAACAAAAGGGTGAAGCTGACTAGCTTCGATAAAGAATATTATGACTAAAGATAAATAAATTATCAATAGTCTTCATCGATAATAAATCGGAGATTTAGAACATATAGTAGATGATAAAACTTTTCAACCATAGTTGCGTGGAATGAAAGCGATCCATTAGAAGAGTCGAATAGACTATAAAGTCTATTATCTTCTCCATGTTTAAAATCCACTGACAATGTTTTATCCTATAACATCAATCAACAATTCACATCCCACAATCACGTGTATAACTTCATAATCGTAATTGTAGTTCTAAATTCTTTCCTCATCCAAGATAAAGATAATTTTCATCACTTGTCTTTACGAAACATCAAAGATCATGGTTATACAAATCATAGTTAGTTCATTCATAATCATACTAATAAATTCATCTTTGCACCACGGGCCAAAGATATTCATCAACAGATTCATCTTTACACTTCAAAATTTAAAGATATTCAACAACGGGTCATCTTTGCATTCTGAGCCAAAGATATTCATCAATAATTCATCTTTTTGCACTACTGAAATTTAAAGATATTCAACAATGGTCATCTTTGCATTACGAGAAAAGATATTCATCGATAATTCATCTTTTGCTACTAATGCATTTAAAGATATTCAACAACAGTCATCTTTGCATTACGAGCAAAAGATATATTCATCTTTGCACTTCTTGGTAAAGATATTCATCGGTTAGTCATATTCATTTAAACACTGTTCATCTTGCACTGGGCCAAAGATATTCTTGAAATCATTCATCTTTGCATTGGTTTTATCCACGTCCAAAAATACCTCAAAAATAATCATAGTGGTGTAAAATTCAAGAATGATCAAAACATGGATACAATCAAAGCTAGTATCCGAATAGATATTTTAGACGAAAAGAAAAAATTTTCATTTTTGAATTGAATAGTGCCGATTCGTGAATAATAGTCAGAGTATCGTGAATATAAGGTCGTATCGTGAATAGTAACTCAGACCAAAAGATAGAAATTCCACAAAAAAACATCTTCACGCTTCATGAATAGTACTCGTGAATAGTAACTCGTGAATAGTAACTCATGAATAGTAACTCGTGAATAGTAACTCATGAATAGTAACCCAAGCATGAAAAAGTTCTAAATTTGATAAAAAATTCCAACCAATATTTGAAGATAATGATATTGAAGAAATAATATCATCTAAGAAGAAAATAACATCCTTACCTCGAAAGGCAGTACTTTAGTTGAAACAGGATATAGTCTTTGAAGGAACTTGCACCGTCTAACAATACTCAAAGTATACTCAAAATACTCACAAGAATACGCTCGATAATATAGAGAGAAAGAGAAAACTTGTTTACGGTGTGATTTTCAATTCTAACTTAGCCTCTATTTATAGGAAAATGTTAAGCAGCAAAGCGGAGGACTTAACACTGCAACACGATGGCTTTACCTGCTACTATTCCCACCCACCACATTTGAAAATTCAATTGAGCACATTTCTCACCAAACAAAAGTGGGGCCCACCAATTCTAGAATTTTCCACCAAAATCATTTATAACCTAATTTACGAATCGGTCACCTCTTAAAATTCATAACAAATTATCGTTCATTTTTAACGGTTCAAAATTTGTGAACATATACTCAACTTATATATGTATAACATATCCAAAAATCCCAACGATCCAGCGGTCACGATTAAAAATTATAACTCACATAATAAAATTTGTAAGAACATTTGATTTGATCTTTTAATAACTCAATCAGACAAAATCTTGATAAAATACCTCAACATTAATTCCTTCATTTATAACCACATAAATAAATCCATCATTTATATCCACATCAAATAAATATTTCATTGTCATATAAATCAATAATTAATTATTCATAAATAATATTATAGAATCTGATAATAATGACAATGAGCGAGTTCCCAGGAAGAGGGGCTTTCCAATAAGAATTTCTCTCCTTCTTGCCTAGCGCAATTAGGTGACCAAACCTCTCCTTGTGAGAACTTTCTAGACATTGCCAATAATGTTATCTAATAATATTATTCAAATAATATGAATTATTGATCGATAATGGAATCTTTGTGCGGTGACAATTATTGAACAACAATAATATAAAATATCAACGCATCAATTATTGAATCAATAAAATAAAATATTGAGCGATAATTATTCGTAACAATTATTGAGTAGTGCCTTCTTACGTAAGAATCAATAATTCAAAAAAATTGTGTAATCTGGTAATACTCTTGTGCAACAACGCGTATTACTTTATTTTTACAATAGGGTATTCAGCGGTGTTAGCAGTAGCGATTACGTCGTTATTTATAAAAACTTAGTTTTGTCGTTTTCTTCATCCAAGCGGTTATTACATTATGGGGCCCTAAATAATGCTGGTGAGTAAATGCACGAATATTCCCAAACGGAAAGAATATTCCACGACCAAACGAATATTCAAACAATAATGAATACTTTATACCCCCTTGCGTATTTTGAAAAAAAAATTCATATATCACCCTTAACTTTAACTTTTATCAATTTAACCATTTCTTGAATAGAAAAATTGAATACTTTTATTTCAAAAAATCGGGGTCTTACAAAATAGAATCAAAAAAATAAGCAAACTTCATAAAATCACCTTAATAATTTTAACAACATTTATCATCTTTATTATAATTCACAATATTAATCGACCGTGTCGTCCCGGAAGAGGTGCTTTCAATAAGGATTTCTCCCTATGGTGGCATGCAATTAGGTGACCAAACCTCTCCTTGGCGTAACTTACAGACATCGTTAATATTGCAAATAATAATATTAATAATTTTGTCGTCTCAATTATTGATTTTAACAATATATAAAAATATCGACAATAATTGAATCAAATAACGTGAAATACTATGTAACAATTACTATAGCAATAATTGAACAAAACCGAATGACTTCTCACGTAAGCATCGATAATAAATCAATACTGGTGTAGCTCTTATGCAACCAACCAGCGTATTTTATACTTTTACTACTGAGTAGTAGTTCAACGATGATCAAGCAGTAAAACTTACGTCGTTATTTTCATAAAAATATTTTTGTCATTTTCTCAATCAGGCATAATTTTTTGTTGTGGGGTCCACCAATGATTACATGTAGTTATACGAATATTCCCGCTAAAAGCGAATATTCCCAGACCAATCGAATATAATATAACCACTTGCATACTTTGCAGAATTTATAAATACTACCCACAACTATAACATTATATCAAATTTATTCCATAATATTCAAAAATGATAATTATAGAAAATTCATCTTTATTTATAAAAATTGGGGTCTTACAAATATAACTACTAAATGATGTATACAACACTTTTCTATACTGCTTAGGGAGAACCTCCATTTAGAGACCACCGATTCTATTTCCTGTTACCTACGCTCGCCGAAATTTATACTCTTATTACCTGAAAAGAAATTTTGAAGCAAAAGGGTGAGCACAACTAGCCCAGTAAAGAATATCATGACTAAAGATAATTAAATTATCAATAGCATTCATCAGTAAGAAATCAGAGATTTAGAACATATGGTAGATGATAAAACTTTTCAACCATAGTTGCGGTAGACGAAGCGATCCATTAGAAGAGTCAAATAGACTATAAAGTCTATTATCTTCTCCATGTTAAAAGTTCAACAACAATATTTTATCCCTGTAACATCTATCAACAGTTCCTTTCCACAATCATATGAATATCTCATAATCATAATTGTTATTCTAAATTCCTCTTCGTACCCAGGACAAAGATAATTTTCATCACATGTCTTTACCTGAAACATCAAAGCTCATGGTTATACCAAATCATAATTCATGTTCATAATCATACTAATAAATTCATCTTTGCACTACGGGCAAAGATATTCGTCAAAAATTCATATTTGCACTACTGGCCAAAGATATTCAACCACAGATCATCTTTGCACTATAGGCCAAAGATATTCATCAACAATTCATCTTTGCACTACAGGCCAAAGATATTCCTCAACAATTCATATTTGCACTACAGCCAAATATATTCATCAACAGTTCATATTTGCACTACAAGCCAAATATATTAATATCTCAAAGAAATATATAATCAATTCAGAATTTATATAAACTGTGACGCCCCCAAAATTAGGTATACGTCACCCATCTTGGGTCGCCACTTACATGGTACATAAATTCAAATACAACTTAATAATACAACTGTCGTGTACAATACGACAAAACATAAACTGTGAGTTTGAATACAAATATTGTCTACTAGAGATTATACAAACTCAAAAGGAGTCCTTTTTACAATTATTATTACACTATTTCACAGAATAATGAGGACTACTAATTTTATCATCTGGTTCGTCACTCCGTTCCCCAACTAGTCCCTGCTACGTTCTCATTTCCTGAAGAGGACAATAAAAGTAAAAGGGTGAGCTCAACTAACCTAGTAGGAAATATTATGACTAAGATAATGCAGAATATATTATCGTTAGCCTTCAACAGTGTTAAACTGATATAATATAACAAACATCAAGTTTAACTGCAACGGAACAAGCAATCCATTAAAAGAGTCAAGTAGAGAATAAAATCTACTATCTTTTATGATTAAGAAGGTTTTCATCACTTTTATCATTTGGGACTCGACAATAAATAATCCACATCATCGAATCACCCTCGTGACTACTGACGATGATATTCTTTAGTATCACGACCACAATTATCCATGCACTACAAAGCCAAGAATATTTGTGTATTCAATAATGGTCATGATCATGCCAACAATTGTCCATCAATGCACTACGGGCCAATGAGGACTTTTACCACATCATTTGTAACATTACGGCCATGATTACACCGAATAATCCTCGGTCATAATCATACCAAGTCCATCATACCTTTATAGGCCATTGATGACTTTCAACAAAATATAAACATGAGGATGATGACAATGATATAAGAATTCAATAAAACAAGTTCAAGAATTATTTTATCCAGGAACTAATAACGTCCAAATTGTCAACATGATCTCGCTTTGTAGAGTAAAAATTTAAGAATTCTCGGAAGAATATTTCCATGAAAAGATCTTTGGATGAAGCCTTAAATATCGAGGATATTCCACTAATTTCATGAAGTATAGAAGTCAAAACTTTAACCAACCGAGTATAATAAGGAATGGAATAACAAAAGAAATCACCAGCGTACGCGATGTATCAAGATAAAAGTGATTATTCCAATGAATAATAAATAACGGAATCAGTGCAGCGTAAAACGCGCATGACGAGGATATTCCAAATGAGAATAATAAAAAGCGGAATCGGTTAAGGCGTAGAACGCATGAATAGGATATTCCAGCGAGAATAATAAAGAGCGGAACCGGTCCCAAGTAGAACGCCTAGCATGAGGATGTTCCAATGAGAATAATAAAAAAGCGGAACCAGTCCGTAGTAGAAACCTTATGAATAGGATGTTCAGCCAAAGAATAATAAAGAATGGAATAGCGGAAGAATTTCACCAAGTATGCGGTACCAGCATAGGCAAAGTTATTCAACATAATAATAAAGAATGGAATAACAGAAGTTCTCTTCATAGATAAGAAAGAAATAATACTCCCTACGAGTACAACAAATAATATTCTCTACCTTGGAAAAAATTGGATACTGGAATAGTGAGGTAGCAGATTTCTCTTCTTTATCTCTATAATTTCTCTCTATAATAATCGCTCTAAAGCTTTTGTGAATTGGTGAGAAATGAAGGAAGAATGAGCTTCTATTTCTAGAAAAATATAGTTTCGATAATTGCACGTTTTGGGGCTCGAAAATTACAGTACAATACCTCTAACTTTTCTTTCATTTATAATTTAGTCCTGCAAATATTATCAATCTTGCACCAACTCCCCTAATAGTAAATAATGTGAATCAATAGTTCAATCATGTGAATCAATAGTATAATCATGTGAAAAATACGAATTTCAGTATAGTACCTCCATCTATACCTCAATTTTTAATTTAGTCATGCAAGTATTATCAATCTTTCACCAACTCCCCTAATAGTAAATAATGTGATTCAATAGTACACATATGTGAACAAATAGTTATATAAGCATGTGAATTAGTAGTAATTAATTGCTCATTTATCCGATAAATTACCCGATTTATCAATATAACCCCTAGACATCAATTATCATCGGAATAAATGTCAATTTTCACTAACACAAACAATTCCAACATAATGAAACTATTTTTATCAAAAATATAAATTTTGAAATTTTGAAGTTTGACTTTTCCCAAAAAAGTCAACTGTTGACTTTTGACCAAATAGTAAATCCGGAAAATTCCATCTATGTCTATAATAGGCCACAGATGACTTTCAACAAAATATAAACATGAGGATGATGACAATGATATAAGAATTCAATAAAACAAGTTCAAGTATTTTTTACATTTCGATTATATCCGTTTTACTATTCAGTTTTTGGGTTCGGGTTTGATTCTTGAATTTTTATTATTCTGTTAATCGGATAACCGAACAGTAGACATTTGGCAATACTTAAGTTGTGTTTGATAAATCTGAAAATTAAGATCTGAATGATTATGATGTCTTAATAAATTAGATCATCTGAATAGTTATGAGGTCTGAATCTAAAAAATTGTTTCATAACTAAAAAGTAAATTGTCTTTTAATGACATTATTTTACCATTTTAAAGAGGTAAAATTTTATTTAATAATTTTAAATATTCAATTTAATAAAAATGAGTGCATAATATTGTTGAATATATTTATATAAAAAAAATTATCAATTTTTTTTTATTAAGAGATACTTCTTAATTATTAATATTTTATTTTTCTGTTTTACCGATTAAGAGGCATTCAGAGGTAACAAAAAAAACAAACAAACAGCATCATGCCTCTTAGCGAATAAGAAACAGCCCATTAAGAGACAATCAGATGTAAACAAACAGCACTTTAACCTATTTACCCAAAATAATAAGATGCACTTATTACATTTGCATGAAATTGGAACCTCTATTTTCTTTTTGGTTAATTTCGGTTATTAACGGAATAGTGAATTCGGTTTTTCGGTTACCACTCATTTGGGATAGTTGTTTGGATATCAAAAAAAATGTAAATTTCAATTTTCAGTTATAACTGAATAACCTATTTGGTTTGGTTATAACGGAAATACTCAGCTCTATTATTCACATTTAGCTCATAAAATTTATTAATTATAAAATAAGGTTTGATTGAAGCTCATTTATCTAACAAATCGAGCACGATTTTGAGTCGAGCCCGAATAGTTTGAAAAGTTCGAACAAATATGATACAAGTATTAATAAAAAAATACAATTTGAAGAGGTTACAGTAATTTATTGAACTTTATAATTTAGTTATATTTAACTCATTTATATTTTCATAATCCAACTTTTAATACAAATCGATCACACCCTTATTTATACACACAATAAGCCCAGACTTTTTGGTGAAAAGGCAAAGAATGTGGAGCTCAAATTCAAAATTTGAAACTACTGATAAGATACTTGTGTCGAAAATTAACCCTCCCTCTTTACTCTTTTTTGGGTTAAACTTAAAGCTGCATTCTCTTCTCTCCATTTCCTCTTCTCAAAATTCTTGATAGCGCCAATACTCCATATCTACTCCCACAACAAATCAGTAGCACCATTAACAAATTAACAACCAGATGGTAAATTTCTTGGGTACTCAAATGATGTTTTATTTCTTGAGTACTCAAATGCTCATACTCTTTGTTCTTAGTTATTTTTCTTATGATTTATCAAGATAAGCGGGTGGACATGTCTCAAGTACTTTTATTTCTCGAATAAATTGAACCGATCAACTAATCCTTTTGTTAGGAAGGTATTCCCAACTTTTATGTTAAATGTAATGTCTGAAACATTTCCTTAAAACATTTTCAGTGGAATTTTTTTGGGTGTTTTTTAGTAAAGCAAAATCCTTAGACAGCTATAGTGCTCATGTGCAGAGGGAAGCAAGCAGAAGGAGGTTGTGGGTACCACTTGAAAATCAAAGAAGAATATTTTCATTTATATTATTTTTGTATGTTTACATGTACATATTTATAGATAGTAGAGATCTTACAATCAAGCTATTCATCCTATAATCAAGCTATTCCTATAATTAAGTTATTTAGCTATTCCTATAATTAAGTTATTTAGCCTAACAAAGTAGGAAAGAATTACAATAGAGAATCTTTGACTATTAATCCAATATCGTAACACTCCCCCTCAAGTTGGAGCATAGATGTCACACATGCCCAACTTGCCCAAAAACTTTGAGAACACTCGACTTGAAACAGCTTTGGTGAGAATATCAGCCAATTGATCTTCGGATCAAATCTTAGGCAACTCAACAATTTTCTCATCCAATTTCTCCTTAATGAAGAATCTGTATACCTCCACATGTTTTGTACGATCATGTTGTACCGGATTATGAGCAAATCACATGCTGCTTTATTGTCACAATAAAGCCGAATCGGTTGAGTAGGCTGATAGCCCAAATCCCTCAAGAGAAGTCTCAGCCACAATACTTCACATATTCCAAGTGTCATACCCCTAAATTCAGCCTCTGCGCTTGAACGTGCAACAACATTCTATTTCTTGCTTCTCCATGTAACAAGATTACCAACTACAAAAGTGAAATATCCCGAAGTAGATCGTCTGTCATATATTGCTCCAGCCCAGTCAGCATCACTATATGCATCCACACTTTGACAATCTACATTTTTAGTGAACAAAATGCCCTTTCCAGGAGCAGACTTCAGATACCTTAAAATGCGCATAACTGCATTCATATGTTGTTCTCCAGGATTATGCATAAACTGGCTAACAATACTCAATGCATAAGTAAGATCCGCCTAGTCTTGGGCTAAGTACATCAATCTTCCAACGAGCCTCTGATATTGCCCTTTATCAACATGCACCTGATTAGTCTCAACACATAACTTCAATCCTTCTTCTACTGATGTATCAGTTGGTTGACATGCTGACATACCAGTTTCCTGCAACAAATCTAAAGCATATTTTCTTTGAGACAAAAAGATCCCTTTATCAGATCGAGACACTTCGATCCCAAGAAAATATTTCAAGTGACTGAGGTTTTTCATTTCGAATTCTCTTGACAAGTAACTTTGTAGAGCCTTCCTTTCATCAGGGTCATTTCCTGTAACCACCATGTCATCAACATACACAATAAGGTCAATGATCTTACTATGCATGGACTTCGTGAATCTTCCAAACCATGCTCTCGGAGATTATTTTAGCCCATACAATGATTTCTTTAATTTGCACACTTTTCGACAAATGCACTTCTGGTATCATGCACCCTGGTGGAAAATCCATGTACACTTCTTCAGACAACTCGCCATGCAGAAAGGCGTTTTTCACATCAAATTGTTGCAATGGCCAATCCAGGTTCGCAGCTAGAGACAATAAGACTCGAACTGTGTTGATTTTAGCTACAGGTATAAATGTATCTGTATAATCAATTCCATAGGTTTGGGTGTACCCTTTTGCCACCAGTCTTGCTTTAAAACGTTCAATTGTACCATCTTCTTTGGGCTTCACATTATAAACTCACCGACATCCAAATGGTTTCTTCCCTGAAGGACGATCAACAAGTTCCCAAGTTTCCTTCTTCTGCAATGATTTCATCTCCTCATTCATAGCAGCTTTCCACCTTGGGTCTACTAAGGCTTCCTGCATAATCGTTAGGAATAGATCTGATGAGATAATTGATTTACAAATGACTTATTTGATTGAATGACGATGGTTAGACACATAATGACTCATGGGATATTTAACTTTACTAGAAAGTTCGGGTTCATATGTGGGTGTGGGGATACCTCTGGTTTGACGCGGTGGTAGTTGTTTTCTTGGTAGTTCAGACATTACAGCAGGACCATCCTCAGCAGGCGATTGGTTTGTTGTATCAGTTATTTGTGGTGCAAGAGATTCAGATGGAGGTTGATCCACAACTTCATTTTTCGGGTCTTCATCACGTTCATCACCACTGTGGTCCAAATTTATACCACTCAAATCCAATTCACCAGCATTCTCATTACCAAGTTCAGGGCGTTCCGTTTCATTCCCATTCAGATTGTTACTAGTTGCAGAGAATTCCCCTTCTATAGAGATCAGAAAATCATAGTTTAGAGATTGAACTTCTTCCAGGTACTCTGTATGACCCCGAATTTTATGAAATAAAAGTATTCAATTTTTCTTATAATTACTATTCAGTAAATGGTTAAATTGATAAAAGTTAAAGTTAAGGGTGATATATGAAAAAAATTTCAAAATACGCAAGTGGTTATAAAATATTTATTGTTGTCGGGGAATATTCGTTTAGTCGTGGAATATTCTTTTACGTTGGGGAATATTCGCATGCGACGCCTTAAACCATTTTGTGGGGCCCATATAATGTAATAAGCATGGGATGAAGAAAGCGACAAAATTGAGTTTTTATAAATAACTAGCGTAGTTGTTGCGATTAACACTTGTTGGAATACCCGGTGGTTAAAATACGATGTCTGGCGTGGTTGCGCGATATTACGATACGATTTTACACGGTATTTTGAAGTATTGATCCTTACGTAAGAAGGCACTACTCAATAATTGTTACGATAATTCTTTATTCAATATTTTATTTTATTGGTTCAATAATTGCTGCGTTGATATTTTAAATTATTGTTGTTCAATAATTGTCACTGCTCATCATCTCCATTATCAGATCAATAATTCATATTATTTGGAATAATATTATTAGATAGTATTATTGGCAATGTCTAGAAAGTTCTATCAAGGAGAGGTTTGGTCACCTAATTGCGCGTCAGTAAGGAGAAATCCTTATCGAAAAGCTCCCTCTTTTCTGGGAACTGTCTGGTTGTCATTATTGTGATTCTGTAATATTATTTGTGAATAATTAATTATTAATTTATATGATAAGGAAATATTTATTTGATGTGGATATAAATGATGAATTTATTTATGTGGTTATAAATGAAGGAGTTAATGTTGAGGTGTTTTATCAGTATTTTGTCGGATTGGAGGTATTAAAAGTCAAATCGGTGTTCTTATAGCTTTATTGTGTGAGTTATAATATTTAATCCGACCGTTGGATCGTTGTGATTTTTGGATATGTTATACATATATAAGTTGAGTATATGTCCACAAATTTTGAACCGTTAAAAATGAACGTATAATTTGTTATGAATTTTAAGAGGTGACTGATTCGGAAATTAGGTTTATAAATGATTTTGGTGGAAAATTCTAGAAATGGGTGGGCCTCACTTTTGATTGTTGGGGAAGATGGCTGATTTTTAGTGGGTGGAATAGTAGCAGGTAAAGCCATCAGGTAGCAGGTCAAGTCTGCTTCGGCGTGCTAATATTTTTCTATAAATAGAGGGCTAATTTAGAATTGAAAATCACACCAGAATTCATAAGTTTTCTCTCTAGATTATCGAGTGTGTTTTGTGAGTATTTAGATACTTGGTGAGTTGCTATTCATCAGTGCAAGTTTCCTTCAGCGTCATATCCGATATCCAGTCAGAAGTGTTGCTCTTTTGAGGTAAGGGATAGTAAGGGATTTTAAGGGTTGTTATGTTTTTCAATTTCGTAATTTTTCTGACCTTCAAAAATTCTGGAAAAATTTGAAATGATAATTTGATGAGTTTTCTAGATTGTGTCTAAAAATGGCGATTTTTGGATGTATAGATTCTGAGTTATGAATTTTATGGGAAAAGACTATTTCAAAAGTAAACCCTTGTAACTCCATGTGGTTAACTCCAAAATTGGTGAAATTTTTATTAGGAGTACATGTATATGATAGAAGTATACTCTGTAAATTTCAGAATTTTTGGACAAAACTATAATTTTTGATAAATATCTAAATATTCGGCTATTTTGGCCATATGAAAAATAGTAAATGACTTTTAAAAATTCTGGGAAAAATATATGTTCAATATGGGACTATATTCTGCTAAATCCGAGAAAAGAAAAATTGTTTACATTGATTTGGTATTTTTCATGAAAAGGGACTAGTTATGAGTAAATGATTTAAATATGTTATGTGAAGTAAGGAAATTGGAAAATAGGATTTTATGGCTTGAGAATCCTATATGAGGTATATGCAGATTTTTGATGAGAGTTTTGGTTATTGGTGATGAAATCTTATGAGTTTGGCATTTTAGAATGATTAAATGCATTATTTTAGTAAAGTGTAAACAATTAAAATAAATTGCTTATAAGTTTAAGAAATGTTATTCTTTCAATATCATTATACCGAAATATTGGTATGAATTTTATTGTAGAATTTCTACCTTTTTGTGTCGGGGTTACTATTCATGAGTTACTATTCACGACAAAATTGGTTTTTTTTCCTAACCAAATTATAGTTGATTTATGAATATTACTCTTGAAATTAAATCCATATTTTGATCATATTATTTTTATTATCATATATAACATTTTTATAACCCTGATGTTGAAATTCTCTTTCACTTGAGTGTAAAGATGGGTAGATTATTGGTATGATCATGACTTTGGGTTCTCTTTGGCCAGTAGTGCAAAGTTAAATTATTGACTGGTATGATCATGACCATTGAATTTATAACTGAATATCTTTAGCTTAAGTGCAAAGGTGAATTGATCAACATGGTTATAATTATTATTTATGTGAGACCGCTGATTTTTTGAATAAAGATTAAATTTTCTCAAAATATATTTTTGAATATTATGGTGTGGATTTGATATAATGTTATAGTTGTTTACAAATTTTGCAAAGTACGCAAGTTGTTATATAATATTCGATTGGTGGGGAATATTCATTTTAATAGGAATATTCGTATAACCAAGACAATCATTGGTGGACCTCATTAACGGAATTATTATCGGATTCGAGAAAAAACAAAAAAATACTTTTATGAAAATAACGTCGGAAGTTTTACCGTTAATCTGTTGAAACACCGGTGTTAAAAGAAATACTGATGTCTGGCGTGGTTGCATAAGAAGACACTACGGTATTGATTATTGATGCTTACGTGAGAAGTCACTTAGTTATACTCAATTATGCTTCATGATAATTCACGCATCATATCTATCATATTATTGATTCAATTATCATCACGATATCATACGTATAAAATGTTTTTTATTAAATCAATACTTGAGAAGACAAAGTTATTCATATTATAAATCGCAATATTTACAATGTCAGAAGTTACATCGAGGAGAGGTTTGGTCACCTACCTAATCATGCGCCAATAGGGAGAAATCCTTATTGGAAATCTCCTCTTTCATGGGAACGACTAGTTGATAAATATTGTGAGTTATAATATTAATAATGAATGTTGTTAGGAGTTGAATTTGGAGACGCGGACGTGATATTTGAGTCGAACGTGAAATTAGTAAAATAGTCTATAAACACAATTTTCCGGGATTTACTATTTGGTCAAAAAAAGTCAACAGTTGACTTTTTTTGGGAAAATCAAACTTTGAAATTTCAAAATTTATATTTTGATAAAAATAGTTTCATTATGTTGGAATTGTTTGTGTTAGTGAAAATCGACATTTATTAGATGATAATTGATGTCTGGGGTTATATTGATAAATCGGGTAACTTATCGGATAAATGAGTAATTAATTACTACTAATTCACATGCTTTTATAACTATTTGTTCACATATATGTGTACTATTGAATCATATTATTTACTTTATTAGGGGAGTTGGTGAAAGATTGATAATCTTGCGTGACCAAATTAAAATTGAGGTATAGATGGATGGAGTCTTATCTTTGAAATTCATTATTTTTCACATGATTATACTATTGATTCACATGATTGAACTATTGATTCACATTATTTACTTTATTAGGGAGTTGGTGCAAGATTGATAATATTTGCGAGGACTAAATTATAAATGAAAGAAAAGTTAGAGGTATTGTCTTTGTAATTTTTTACTCCAAAAGCGTGCAATTATTAAACTATATTTTACAGAAAAGAAGCTCATTCTTCCTTCATTTCTCACCAATTCACAAAAGCTTTAGGCGATTATTATAGAGAGAAATTATAGAGAAAAGAAGAAAAACACCTCACCATTTCTACAGTATCAGGTTTTTTTTTCAAGGAGAATATTATTTGTTGTCTTTAAGTAGGGAGTATTATTTCTTTCTTATCTATGAAGAGAACTCAATAATAAAAAAAAATCGTTAAAAAAATTTCAATTCGATTCGGTTATTCGATTTTATCGGTTTTTTCTCTGTCGGTGAATAACTCAATGATCCGTTACACTGGGTTAGTTTACCCCTTTTTCTTTAGCTTCTCATCCCAAAGACTCAAAACAGTATTTTTCTTTTTCTCACAATCAAAAACCCCACGAACTATCTCTCCTGTCCTTTCCAAACTTTTTTCCAGCCACACTCCCCGCCGACCCTTCTCTTCATCTCCTCCTACCGCCCCCACCCGCCCCCTCCTCTCTTACATCCCTCCCCGACCAAATCCCGCAACGGCATACCTATACTCATCTGCCTACCTAATCTTTCTCTTCCTTCTCTCTACCATTCCGCAACCATTAACCCCAAATCATAAAGTTAACTCCAAATCATAAAATTAACAGAGAGAGCGGAGTCTAATACTGTTAAGTTAACCTGTTGGGGGTGGTCTTTCTTTCCTCATAGATTGATGGAACGTCATTCTACAGTGCGTCTACTAATCTTAGCGTCAATGGTCATGGAAATCTGGATCGCAAGGGCAGAACTAGTGAACAGGTCGGCTTCCGGAGGCCCTTTTTGGTCTACCGCTAAAGATGGGGAGGATCTGGTGGGACAGGAAGAAACCGATGAATCTGTCCTGTTTCTGAATGAACGAGACGAGTTCGACGGCGGTTTTTCTTCTCTCGATGGAATGCTGCAGTGGGCAATAGGTACACGCCAGTCCCCGTTGCATATATTTAAGTATTGAGTTAAATCTCAAATTTTATATTCTGGTGTGTTATTTTATATTATGGTGTGGTGCAAAATATGAAATGTATGAAGCAAGTTCTACATAAATCTAGTTGAGCAACTTAATCCTATATTTAATTACTTTGTCTTTAGATCTTTTAATTGGATGCAAATTGATATAATTTATATTTTCTTGCTTAGTAATAGGTGATTTAAGGGTAAGCTATAGTAAGTAGGGATTTTAATATTTAGTGATAGGGATTGATTCTTTCATCGTCATTGGCGCGAATGACTAAGTTAATTCGATTTGGAGGGTTTTGAAAAAACAAGGATGCAAATTTATTATGAAAGTGTGGTTATTAATTTATGTTACACACATATATAAAGAAAATGGCCTGTCTTTTTTTTTGGATTTGGAATGAGCTTATACTAATTTTTAGGGAGAACTACTTGTGGCTCAATTTGTTGAGGGATAGGATTTTTTTTCTTCCCTCACTATGTGCTTCTGCCATGGGAGCACCTTTGTATCAGATCTGTCTAGGGATTGCACTGCACTTTTTGAAGTGTTTTCTTTGAGCCTTTTGTTTCCACTTCTTGGGGTTCGACGGACTTTTGCTCCCCGCTCCCCCTTTTTTGCCTTTAAATCTTTGTATTGTATCAATAAAAAATCTTTTTTCCCATCAAGAAAGGAAAAAATCTTTCTCAGAGTGGACATGGTGTATATGTGTTAAAAAGGAAAAATAGGAGCCCATATGTCCATGTTCTTGATCCTTCTTTCCAAAAGGGACTTTGATGGGCTAAATCTTGGCATAGTTCTGGTTTTCTTCATTGCGTCATGTTGTATATTATGTGATATTCATTATCTTATTCACTCATCTGCTTTACTTTTATGGATCCTCTTCTTATTCCTTGCTCCCAACTGATGGGAATACTTTGTTTATTTGTTTTTGATAAGTTCAAAGCCTTAATTCTTACAGTATATTGTATGTATGTACTAAAAAGTATTTTCTTTCATGCAATTGACTTAGGCCATTCTGACCCAGCAAGGTTGCAAGAAACAGCAGAAGGCATCCAACGTCTATCTACTAACGGGCTAAAGAAGCGTCAGATGGAAACAAAGGTAAGAAATATAGAGTAAAGATCTTGGAAAAAATTTATTCTGCATATTCGCTGCTAATGCAATGTTGGATTAAAATTTTAATCGCTTACTTTTAGGACCATAGAACACCTTACTAGAATCCCAGATTACTTCCTGAAAAGAAGTACCTTAGATATAAATTATGCGATCTAAATTATTTTAATAAAGTAACTTGAGTTGCTCACAGCTTCATTTGGTGAACATTACTAAAAAGGAGGGATCACTCACTTACAGTTTAATATTGTTGCTTTGAACAAGCACAGTAAGAATGTGTCGGTTGTAATTTTAAAAGCTAAGGGAGGCTCGTGGCTCATGTCAGCCCCCTCTAGTTTCATCACTACCCTTGGTTTATACTCCCACAAAATAACTGTCTTGTCTTTTGAGTTTCTTGTAAGTGATTTTTTTTGACATGAAAATGGAATTTGATGACTTTCGATCTTTTAAATAATTTAGGGCATTTCATTCTTAGTGAACTATTATTAAGGGGAAAGATGATCAGCTAAGAAGCAAAGATTTGGGTGCAGGGATATGGGTAGATGGGAGTTCGCCAAACTTGAAAAAGTGGAGATTTGGGTGCGGGGGGATACGGCACATATTTTATATTTTTTATATATATAATTATATAAATAAAATAAAAAACATTCACAAAACTAAATACTTCATGTAAATCCAACAAAATACATAATTTATTGCCAACCACACATTTAATTCATTAATTATCATTTGCCTCATTTTCAGTAAATTAAAAACACAAATAAAAAGTAAAAATATTCACTATTCAGTTTCAGTACATAATAGTTACGTGACATAACCCAAGCAGCCCAAGCAGGAGAATTAAAGGAGAAAGAAATTGGGATGCCCAGCCAGCCCAAGCAGAAGAATTAAAGGAGAAAAAGAAATTTGGTTGCCCAACCAGCCCAAGTAGAAGAACAAAAGGAGAAAAGTAAAGGGAAAAAACGACAGCGATCTGAAGAACAAAGAAAGAGTGCAGAGCGAAGAGAAGTGATGTAGGACAACCTCTATAGAACGAATTTTGTTATTAGTTGATAGAGATGGGTAGAAGTAGGATTTAAGCTCTCTGCTTAAATTCTAGGGTAATAGGGTTTAGAGTCTCAATTCGACGTCTATTAACTCTAGGTAAATATCTCCACGATATAAGAAAAACCAATATTAATCTCAATATACTCAGCGTGGAAAATTACATCGGTATTTAAACAAAACAACCTTAAATTGAACTTGGAGGCCATGAAAATAACTAAAGACAAAAATAACCCAACTAATTAAAACAAGTCCATAATAAATAAATAAACAAGGTAACTAAATCATCGATCCCCATCAAGAAGAAAGAGAGAAGAACGAAGGACGAGAAGAAGGAAGACTGTAAGAGAGAAGAAGACATACCTGTATGCCCAATAAAAGAACTAATAACAAAAAATAGCCCAATAAAAACAATAATTACCAATATTCTAAAGAAAAAGTCTAAATTAATAAATATCATAAACTATAAATAAAATCAACCATGACGACGCATGGATCGATCTCCATTAGGAAGCTTGTAAAAAAATTTACTTGTGGCTGTTAGTGACTAGTGAGGCTTTGTTTTTCTCTTATCTTTAGAATGATTAGATTCTGTGGCTTTGGAAGTGTTAAGGAAAGGAAGATTTTGTGAAATCCTGTGTGCTTCACTATTTTAATGTGTATTCAGACTGAGCATAATGCTGAAACATATACTGATAGATACCTCACTTGCCATTTGTTATACGATTGTGTGCCTTATTTTAGGTCCGCTTTAGGCTTCAGCTAGGGGAGCTTTTTAGGGGTGTTTCCAGTTTGGATATCCATCGGGATTTGGGTAGTTTGTTTGGAAGGAAAATGGAGCTGATGCACTCAAATTTAAGCCATGAGGGTTGTGTGGTGATTTTTTGCACCAAGAGAAAATTTTTAAACACCTTGAACAATCTCTTCATAAGATAAGTCTCAATTTTTGGGAAGAGCGTTAATGAAAGTATTTCTTATGCATTCAAAGGTGTTGCAAGTTAATTTTCAGGAATGAGAACTCAAAACAGTCTGAACTAGAGTATCAGCAACTTCTTGAAATGTCTTCTCTTGCATAGCAACTACATCCTAAATAATGAACTTAATATATGATCAACTGGGACTTGAGCAACTAAACACAAATCTTTTTTCTCCGGTGCAAATGTATTTTTGCCTGTGAAATCTACTTGAAGTGTTTGTTGCATCCCCATTTCATTTATTGGCTCATTGTGCTTAACTTTGTCTTCATTCTCGACTTCTGGTGTAGCCTTAAATTTTACCAAGGCAGCTTCAGTAATTTCTTCAACAGTTGGTATTCCAAGAATAAATTTTACTTGTTCAAATTCTAAAGTTGCATCTTGCTCAGTGCTTTTCTCATTATGCTCTTTACACGGTCACAACACGAGTTAGAAACAAGGTCGAAGGCAGTAAAAGTTTCTTGAAACTTTGGAAATGTTTACATCCCCTTGCTCTGCCCTATAGAGTCTCAGCATTTTACTAAGAGTCGTCTTTTATAAACGAACATAGAGACATAAAAATTTAAAAAAAAAGAGATTTAGGCTGAGAAGTTCGCTGCTGTCTTTTGTGTCCGAGGCGAGTCCTGACATGTCCGAGGTGTGTCCAAGCTTTAAAAAAATAATAAATAATCGGAGGAGCTCGTGGACACGTGTTGGATGCGTGTCCATGAGCCAGGAAGATTCGCTATTGAACAACTCAAACAGCTGCTAAACACCCAAAATTTGACCAATTATATATGTACACGTAAGATCACTTGGTCAAATTTTGGGCATTTTTTACAATTGTTTGAAAGGTCAATGGTTTGCAAAAAAATAGTTTGTATGTTTTTAATAGCTTGAGAAGAGTTCAATGGTTTTTTTCAGTAATTAAGTAGTTAAATAAAAAGTTTCATAGTTATAATGATAGGACCACAATACATGCAAATTAAAGATTTTTAATACTCTCTGTCCTCAAAAGGATGAGCAAAGTATAAATTTATTAAGAAAAGTAAAAGTAGAGGAAGAGAGTAAATAAAGTTCAAAATTTATCTTGGTGGTTCCACAAAATTCGTAAAGTGATGAGTACTTTTATATTTTTATACTAATGGACCACACTAAATGACATAAGTGAGGGAGTATTTATTATTTAAAAAATTTATTATGTTTAATGTAAGAGTTATTAATGTATGTTATTTATTATTGGGGATTTATGATATTTAATATTGATTAGGATTTTCATATTTAAAAAGGCTATAAATTAAGTTTTCATCTCCTTTAACTTTTTGTGTTCCCGATCATTAAGACTAACTATTGCTCTTTCTTTCATTTTTTTCTTCTTTTTTTTAGCGTACAGTACAATGCCACAAACATTTTCTTGTTCATTGTTCTTTTCTTTGATACCTTCTTGCATTCGTTGTGCTTATTATTCAGGAATGGATGGAGAAAATGAAAATGCCAACAGATGCACAGTTGATGCAAATTGCCATAAATGACTTGAATAATTCATCTCTGCCTTTGGAAATTCGCTATCGTGTATTAGAGGAACTCCTGGTGCTGGTTGAGCCAATAGATAATGCAAATGGTATGCGCAATTTCGGTACTTCTTCTTTGGCTTAATTGTCTTTCCATATTCCCCTGGCAATAGGCTTTTAACTTGGTGCTTAATTTGTTTCATTTATATAACTTATTTAGCATCTGAGCAGAGGAGGTAGATATAGTAATTATATTTTGAGTAAATATGGCCTCGAGGTGCATTCTGCTTCGTAAAGATATATCTTGTCAATAGATAAGGTGATCAAATCCTCTTGGTAAAAATTTGCATTTATTTGAGGTCATTAAGTATAGATTTAGAAGTAATTCGTTACAAGTAATGCCCATCATCCATATCTATTGTGTGGTTTCTTATCACCCTCAGGCTACTAACACACGTTGTGGTTAGTTGAATTTGAGATTGTTTGGCTTTAGGCATCAGTATTTGTAACATAATACAGTGGTTGCATATTAATTTTATAACAAAGAAATGAAGTTATGACGTCTTGTAATTAGCTCATACATGATTGCTAATTTGGTCGGGTATCCATATATTGAGAAACTTGCCCTGCCTCTTGTATGTGTGAGTAATCTTTGGTGACTGGAAAACTGTGGTAGAAATAGATTTTAGACCTATGTTATTTTAAAGACTAAAAGATAATTTGCACCCCAAACTTTATACATATGTTGACTTTTGCACTCCAAATCGAAAAAGGTGTCTAAGTACACTCTAAACTTCAATTAAACGTAACAAAAAGCACACTTTTGTCAATTAACCGGTCAAAAGTGACCGGCTAAGACTGTAATGTGTATCTGGAAGGGTATTTAAGTAATTTCGTGTTTATCTTCTCCAACATTAACATTAAGCACTTTCTCCTCCATAACCAATTTTCTCTCTCTTACACAAATACCCATTTCTTCTCCCTCTCAATGAACAACGAGTTTTAGTTTTAATTCACATTCTACCTAATTATTCTCTTCTCTTCACCAATACCATTCCCCTCTTCTCTATTTCTCTCATCTCCTTCCCTCTCACAAACTGAAAACGGTGACGGTAGCCAAGCTCACCGACGTGATGCAGGCGCTTGGATCCAACACCTCGCCGGAGGAAGTCAGCCGCATGATGGTTGAAATTGACACCGACCGCAATGGATTCATCAATCTCGAGGAGTTCGCCGAATTTTGCAAGGGCGGAGAGGGATCGAGCAATGACGGTGGTGTTCTGCAGCTTCTGTTTCTGCAATGATTGGCGCAATTGCTTCCATAAGTCGTCCTGATCTGTTTACCAAATTGGTCATAGTCTCTGGTTCTCCTAGGTTCGTTAACAATGTGTTTATGAGTTTTGTTTCGGAGAGAAAGGAAAGGGAAGGGACAAATATTTATGTGCTTGTTTATAATTATTGTTCATTAGTCAGAACATTCTTGAATGAATTGATGCAACTATGTATTATAGTCCTGAGATTTTCAAATCTGCTGGTGTGGAGGGTAACTCGAAACTTCTTACTGCAACTGTTGTTGTGGGAGTTGCAAAGACTGTATTCATTTTAGTGGCTATTATACTTATTGACAGAGTTGGGAGAAAGCCACTGCTATATGTGAGCACAATTGGTATGACTATCTGTTTGTTTCGTTTAGGCCTCAGTCTATCTTTACTAAGTGAAGGGCCTGTTGGGATTGGTTTGGCACTATTGGCAGTTTGTGGGAATGTAGCTTTCTTTTCTGTTGGAATTGGTCCTGTTTGCTGGGTTTTGACATCTGAAATCTTCCCTTTAAGACTGCGTGCTCAAGCAGCAGCACTCGGAGCAGTAGGTAACAGAGTTTGCATCGGCTTAATTGCCATGTCTTTCCTCTCTGTCTGCCGTGCAGTGACTGGAACTTTCTTCATCTTTTCAGCAATATCAACCCTTTCTGTTGTTTTTGTTCACACACTTGTTCCTGAAACAAAAGGGAAATCTCTGGAGCAGATTGAATTGTTATTTCAGGATGGACATGTGATTGGCGACAAGGTGAAGTGGAACTTGGTGATGTTGAGCACTTGGTGTTGAAGCAATGATTTTATATAATATTGAATTCTTTTAACTACGATGTCATTCCATAATCTTGGAAGGAGGACTGGGACTGATTCAAGAATTTTAGCACACAATTGTATCATTGCCTGAGTTCCAGCTTACATGATGACTAAAGAGAGAACTTTTGTTACCAAAACAAAGAATTGATGATAAGAATAGATTCATCTCACTGTGGATTCTAAGTTGCAGCATACATGTATAGAAGGCAAGTTTTGTGCTGCCAACAAAATCGGCTGATCTGTAAATTTCAAGTGCATGACTTGGCAGTTGTGTACACTTATTCAGAATGAAATCTTAGTACATTTGTTTTGCCATGAATTGTTAAATCTCTCAATTCTTTGTCAATTACTTTTTTTTGTAACAGCTGGGAAATCAAAGTTGAAGCTTTTGAAAAGTTTGCCCAAGGATATACATACCCTTCATTCAAGTTTTATACTGGGTTTGCATACTTTCAACTCCTTCACCCTCAAACTGGAAATCAAACATCATCACCTTTTGCACTAAGACTTCTATATGAACCAGGGCCCTCAGATGGAAATCAAACAGTTGTCCCCAAAATTCATCAAGAACTATAGCTAATTGACGTCTTGCACCACGCCCTAATCCTGCTAGTCTTGAAGAGAACAGAGAGTTGGTTATTATGGAGGAGAGAGAGAAGGGAAAGAAATGTCAATGTTGAAGAAGATAAATAGGAAAAGACTTAAATACCCCTTTATATCCACATTACAGCCTTAGCCGGTCATTTTTGACCGGTTAAATAAAAAGTGTGTTTTCTGTTACATTTAATTGAAATTTGGGATGTACTTAGACACCTTTTTCGGTTTGGGGTGCAAAAGTCAACAAGGGTGTAAAGTTTGGGGTTCACATTGTATTTTAGTCTATTTTAAATTTTGAATTGGTTTTGGGTTCCCTAGCTTCAAAGCATCTTGCTAAACAAAACATTTGAAATAGACCCTTTACAGTTAGGCAACTATAACTTTGGTATTGGTAGGAAAAAAATTGGATAAAATGCAAATGTGACCACTGAACTTTATGGGTTTTTGGGTATTGCTCCTTTTGGTCAATGCGAATTGAGCTCCTTTCATCAAAAAAATTTGGGTATTTAACCCTTAGGTGTTACATGCTGCGTTTACTTGCTTACGTGTACGCGTGCACGACATTGAATGTAAAGTTTGATTTGCTTACGTGACACATGTGGCATTGTTGACGTGTACTTTTACAAAACTAATTCCCAAAAACATGTTGCTTCCCAGAATTGAACACAAGACCTCAAGTTTGAGATTTTGTTCATGAAACCACCGCAACACTTTGGGCCTAGTTATTAAATAACCAAAAAAATAAATTATATATTAAATCAATTCATTTCCCCAACAAAATATTAAAAGACAAATATTCTATTATTATTAATGAACTATTGGTTCTCAAACAACTAATATTGGGACAACTATTGGTTTTTAATGAACTATTATTATAAGAATAATAAATAAATAAGAATAATAATAAATAAAAACAACAACAACAATAATAATAATAATAATAATAATAATAATAATACTAATAATAATAATAACAACAACAACAATAATAATAATAATAATAATAATAGTGAATTTATAATAATAATAGTACATTTGTCTTTTATTTTGTTGGGGAAATTAATTGACTTATTATATAATTTATTCTTTTGGTAATTTAATAACTAGACCCAAGATGTTTTGGTGGTCTTATGGTCAAAAATCACAAACTAGAGGTTTTGGGTTCAATTTTGGGGAGCAACATGTTTTTGGGAATTAGTTTTGTAAAAGTACACGTCAACGATGACACGTGTCCCACGTAGGCAAGTCAACGTGCATTCTTGAAAGAAAGATGCTCGATTCGCGTTGACAAAAAGAAAGGGGCTTAATACCCAAAAATCACTAAAGTTCAATGGTCACATTTGCCTATGCGGGACCTTTTCATGTAACTGATTGGGACCTTTTCTTCACGTATAAAGCGTAGAGATAACTCAACCCTACAAAGAAATGTTGACACAAGCACTTTGGATGAGTAGGATACAAATGCGTCATTCATAAATTAATATGTTAATTGTTGAATTATTTTTCCTAACTGGAAAATCATTTGCAAACATTTTGAAAGAGTTGATGGAGTGCTGGAATGGAGTAAGATTGAGGACGGGTTTGCATCAAAAATGAGATGTTGATGTAGGAAGGAAATTGTTGAACAGATAATTAATTAGAAAAGGCGAAATCGACAAAGAGAATTAAAAGAACTAAGGTAATTCAACCGTAGGAGAACCCTAGGGTTTCCTAACCGTAGCAAGGATGAAAAATATTGATCGCAACCAAAAATTAGAATAATTTCAATATTAAAGTGTAAATATTTATAAGAAAATAAACTCTAATAACCCTAAGTCCAGTAACAATTGGGGCTCTAAATAAATAATTCAATACTGAAATAAACCAATAAATAACAAGTCTACGAACTAAATAAATAAATAGACACTGAAAAACTTCTCAGCACTAACCCATGTACAATCATCCGGAAGAATGTGTCACTTCACCAAAATCTGACGGTAACCACCATGCCTGGTCGACACAACCCGCTCATCAAACACATGCTCAATAACTTTTGTTGTAGGCTGTGTAGGAACAATAGGAGGTGCTGGGAGAGCAGATAAAAGAGGAACAAGGATAGGCTAATTAGGGTTAGCAAGTGTAGGCGAAATAGGGGAAAATAAGTGGAAGAGGGGATGGATTCATCAAAAGACCCATGATAAGGAAGGAGGAAAAATATTGATCGCAATCAATAATCAAAATAATTTCAATATCAATATCAAAGTGTAAAAGAGTTTGACATGACTTACAAGCATATTTATAAGTAAATAAACTTATTAACCATAACCCATTAACAATTAAGCCTCTAAATAAATAACACAATACTGAAATAAACCAATAAATAACAAGTCCACGAACTAAATAAATAAATAGACACTGATAATAAATAACTAAATGCGAATCATGCACGAAGACGACGTCTCATGGATCGATCTCTATCATGTGGTTTGTTAGTGTTGTGATCTTGTGGTTAATTTGGAGTTACTGTATAGTACATAGGAGGTGCTTCGGAAAATTGGAGATTAAGAACTGTACATTGAGAACTATGATGCTGAATCTGCAATTTTCGGCTCAACAAACCTTGTCTTGGAGGCCTGACTTCTTGTGTGGATGTGTTGGCACTTGGATACTGGATAGTTTTAATTCATATATTAACAAGGAAAAATCCTGCAACCACATCAATGGTTTGTTGGTTAGTGCCCTACTAATGCTAGATAGATTTTGGAAACTGTAAAAGCTTTTGATGACAGATAGGTAGAGGACAAATTGTTAATATCAAACAATTAACATAGCCACAATGACCACTAGGCCTGGAAATATTGTTTTAGATTTGCAGGTCAACCCAATTTATCTGAATCTATTTAGGTTGGTTATCTTCTGTATAGGATTTAGGTGGGATAAATTTTGGTTCTATTATCAAACAATTAACATAGCCACAATGATCACTAGGCCTGGAAATATTGTTTTAGATTTGCAGGTCAACCCAATTTGTCTGAATCTATTTAGGTTGGTTATCTTCTGTATAGGATTTAGGTGGGATAAATTTTGGTTCTATTAAATACATTCCAAATCCATGTAACGTGTGAGACCCAGCTTTTTCCGTCTCACTCAATACAATTTTTTTCTCCTTCATCACTAATGTCTTCATTTTCAAAGTAAGCAAGGATTTTCCACAAAGATGTACAGCTTAGCAAATATTATACTTATCCACATCTAAACCCATATTATTGTTTGCTTTGAAGAATTTTCTTGAAGCATAGAAATTTTGTTTATGCTTCTTAGGTACTCATATTGTCTTGCTTTATGAAGAATGTGACTACTTTAATGAAGATAAGGTTGCAGTTCCTAGGGAACATGATAAAGGATTCTTCATGGCTTCTATCGCTTCCCCTCTAATGGTTAAAAATATAGATTGACCTAGTTTGGACCCAAAACTATATGGATTCAACTTACTCAACCTATATTAAAAGTGGATTAAGTAGTTTTAGTTTTTTAATTAAACCACAACCATCCCCCTGAACTAGATTTTTGTCAGGTCAAATGACCACTGACATCTTGAAGTGTCGGTTGTTATTCAAATTCTTCTCGAGACTTAAAACAACACTAGGTGATAACACCTGTGTTACTCGGACTCGGGTGCGGGTGTCGAGTGCGGGTACGAATTTAAGTGTCGGACACGTGAAGTCAAAAAATAGAGGATACGCGAATATGGATCCAAATTTGAACACGTGTGCGGGGATACGGTATGTTATGATTTTTTAATAATAATGTTTATCTTATATACATGCATTTATCATGAAACTTTAGGGGTTGAAGTGCAAAAATATAAAGAAACAGAGGCAAAATTGAAACTACTGAAATTTTAGGGGCTAAAATGAAAGAAAATAAAGTATAGGGACTGATATGTAATTTTTCAAGGGCTATTTTGAACTTTCAGAAAACCTGAAGAACTAAATTAAAAAATTATAAAAACTATGGGGTACCTAAATGTAATTTTTCAAAGATATTTTTAATCTCAGATCTGATAACAGACCAAACCTGTTGGAGAAGTCGAAGAAGAAAAAGGCAAATACAAAACCCGTTGGAGAAGACGCATGACTCGTTGGAGAAGAAGAAGAAAAAGGCGACTGATGGTAAGTTTCTTCGGTCTTTCCTCTTTCTTCTTCCTCCTCCTCCCTCGTCTTTTCTTTTTCTCCGATGAACAGCCGTATCCGAATTTTGTGGCCGGATCCCGTACGGATCCCGCACCCACTCTGTCAAAAATGGCGAGTCCGAGTAACACAGGATAACACCATTGGAGGATTAAATGCTTTCTCCTCACTTTATTTTACCCAAACTATCAAAAGCCTAACTAAACTTTATTTTTCTTAAATTCAGCTCATTAAACTTTAATTCGCTTACATAAATTTGAAATTTCGTCTGGGAGTAAAGTATGTTTATATCTTCTACCATAATCAAAAGAATGCTTAGTTATTATTTTTATATTCTTATTTAGGGATATATTTTTTAGTAATTAATGTAATTATTTTCTACTTATTAAGTAGGATATTTTAGAAATTTTAATTATATTAGAAGATTTTAATTAGGTGTAGTTTTAATTATAATAGATTTTAATTAGGAAAGTATTTCCTTTTAAATAAGGGTTTTTATTGGGTCGCTCCAATCCATAAACATGGACAACCTTCCATCTGAGACACCCTAGTGAGACTTCCAACCTTTTCAATTGGACAGATCGACGGGAGCTCCTCTAAGTGTTCCGGTCGGTGGAACGACTCTTGGACAAATTTTCAATGTGCGGAGAGCCTGTTGATAATTTAGGGGGTGGTAGTTTAGTTATTACTCCTTGTCGGCGCCCCTGCTTCTCCATTTCCAATGGCTATTAGATAATAGAGAAAGTATTAGATAGTGGTGCTCGAGTTTCTTTCGCTCCTTGGCAGTCCTAGGTGGCATGCCACTAGATCCATAATGACCGGCGTGTCGGAACATGTACGAATATAACCACGCGGAGCGCACTGAAGGGGCCCATCATTCCTTAGGGGTGCACAGGATAGAGTAATCTTTCTTTCTCTCCTTGCAGCAAGAGCAAGTGCGAGAGAAGCTGGTGGTCTGGCTCATGGTAGGTTTTTTTTTTTACTTTTGGCCTATCAAATCGAAGCGAACTTGGGCCTTTTTGGTCGTATCGAATCTTCGTAGGTTTCCTATATAAAGAGTTGTATTTTTTATTATTTTTCCAACTTGAATATATTATGGATTTGAGAAAGCTTTGTGCTTGTGTTTTTTTTATCGATTCTCTGCGGGATTAGGTACTCTACTCTAATCTTTCGTGTCATTTGGTATCAAAGCTAAACTTGGTTTCTTTTGATTTAACCTAATTTCACTCGACCCAATTTATTGGCGTTCATCAATTAGTTGAAGTTCGCTAGAAATTGACAACAATTTTTCGATAAAAAAGCGCGATCTATAGCAGGAATCATTGTTCTCATCCCAAAATTTAACTCCCAAACTATCATCATAGGTCATAAACTACAGCCCTACAAAACATAAAACAGCCCTGGAAAAATTCCCAAACAATCTAGAATCTATAACAATTTTTTTACTATTCTTCCGTTGCAAAAACTGAGTCACTGTTCATCGCTACAGTGCCCGGCTACAGTGCCCGGCAAATATTCTGCCTTCTATTTTGCTGAAATACAGCTCGAAGCTTCGCCGAAGAAAAGATAAAGCAAGAGAGCGCAACAGATCTAGTCACCAACCAAAAAAAAAGGGAGAACAATGTTTTTTCCTGGTTTGAAACCCCAAACAGGTTTGATGATCCAAATTCCCTTTGGACTAACATGAAGCGACTTGATTATCAAACTTTCTATTATCTGCGAGCAAATCAGAAGGGTTTATCCATGTGGTTTTGTGTTTTGAAAATTGTGATGATTTAGATTAGTTTGAATAAAGTCCAGCAGATTTAAAGACACATTACAAGAAAATATCTGCATGCTATTCTCGTCCCTATAGTGTTTAATGCAATCCAAATATGAAAAGAAGACAAATTTTATGAACAAAATATCAGACAAGCAAAGCTAATAGATTAGCTATTAGCCCTAGTCTCCACCTTGCAAAGGAGAGAAGAAAAGCTGCAACGCAGACTTGGAATATTAATTACTATTAAGCAAAAACTGTCTACTACAGCTGATAACAATCCTTAAATATTCCAGAAAAAGTAAACCCTAAATGCTCACATGACTATTAAAAGTCACATGACACCTTGCTAGACTTCTGAAAAAAATTAAAATAAAGGCCCAAAACAAATAAAAGGCCCAAAACTGACTCTAGAAATCCTATTATAACTGCTTGTAAAAATATTAAAAACTGCAACAACTAATCTCAATGACATGCTAATAATTGGGCCCTCATTAAAGACCATTCAGGCCTCTTTTAGAAACCCTTTTTGGATGCTCAAACATTTGAAGAAAATTCTCGGCTACACGATCTGCTTTAGTGTTCATGACCAGAAAGTTGTTCAACCTAATTGGGCGCGAAGTTCTCAAGAGGAGACCCACAAAGCAAAGTCTTACAAGACAGCCCCTGAAGAGTGCATCACAACAATTATTGCTCTTTTTGCGAATCATATCAATTAACAATGCGAAACTAGTGAGCTTAAAAATGAGCAAGTGCTCTCACACATTGATGATGGTGAGAAATATGAAGGGGAAGTTAAGTGAGGTGGTCTGCAGTGAGGAAATTGAAGTTTGACCGCAAATGTGAACACAACAATGAAGATAAAGTGGTGGTCAAACGTGTTGATTTTCTGTTTCTAGGTGATAAATTAGAGTCTCAAGCTGCTTCAAAATTCCATATTATGTTGCTATTCAAAAAATTGTTCCCAGGAAATTGGAATGTGGGACTCATGCTTTGCTAGCAGACATCTCTCCATCCGTGGTTTTACCATTCTAAATTATTATAAAACTAGTGGAAAGTTTTATCAATATAAGGAGAATGCTCATGGAGTAATATATGGGAGTTTTAGGCATAGTTATCAAGGCGCTAAGTCGAGGTATGAGGCGGTAGGGAGTTTAAGCGCTTAGGCGACAAAGCGCCCAACTAGTCGATCCACAAGTTCGACAAGCCGTTAACAATATAAATTTTAAGCGTATAAAATTTTATATATTTAACATGTTCATTTTTTAGTTACTTACTACTTATTACATTAATGCTTTGTAATAAGTAGTAAGTAACTAAAAAAATAACAAATATCGCAACAAACAAATCAGCAATGTAAATAGCCAAATATCCATCACATGTTACACAACCGAGCCAAAGGGGTGGGAACAATTAAACAATAAATATTGTTACTGCTATATATATATATGCTATTATAAGCCAATAAACAATAAACAACCGAGCCAAAGCAGTGGCAACAGTTAAAGTGTTAAACAATAAATAGAGTCAATAGACATCCACATGACACAAGTCAGAACTCAAAAGAATAGAAGAACCAAAATAGAAAAAACAAAAGCATACTCAGAAGTCTATTGATTTCCAGAAGAAGACGAGAAGAAGCGAGGAAGTCGGAACTCAGAAGACGAGAAGAAGATGAAGAGAAGAAGGAAGCATACTCGCCGAAGCTAGTCGAACAACTGAGATCTCCCTGTTTGGTCTCGTTTCTCCCTCTCCAATCTTCCGAATCGATCGATTTCCCTAACTTTAGAGTTCAGACTGTTTAGGCGAACTTTAGGTTTTTTTTATTATCCTAGTAAGAATCGGGTCGAACCAAGTCGACCGCTTAGCTACGAGGTGTCCAAGTCGCCGCTTGATCGTCCAAGTCGCGATCTAATTAGCTCGCCTCTCGAATCTGCATCCAAGTCGCCTTGAGCGCCTTGAAATTTTATACCACTCGGACGACTAAGGCGACTTGATAAGCTTGGTTTTAGGATTATTAGTTAATTGTCCAAGACAAATAAATGCAACTATTTATATAATTTAGTAAAATTAAATTATACTAGTAGATTATTATAAGAAAATAGTATATCCTAAAGTTCTTTATCATTGGGATTTGTTTATTTTTAATTAGAGTTTTTCTTGGTATCCTATTTCTAATCTCCTATATAAGTTGATGTGCTCATTGATTTTCAGAGTTGAATATATTCTTGATTTGAGAAAAACTTCGTATTTTAGTTCATTTCACCACTGATTCTCTGTGGGAATAGGAACTCCTATAGTCTTATTCCTTCATTCCACCTCGTCCTACATCAAACATCAGTGTTGGCCAGCTCTCTAAAAACACCAAAACACTCAACACATTGTCCAACAGAAGTGGGTGATTATTGGAGTGTGATACAAAGTTACAAACATGTAGGGTTCTTGAAAATGGTTTAAAGATAGATCTTCACTGTATGCTTCACTTAGTACTACCTGTTTTTGTACTCTTCATAGCATCAACGAGGACACACAATTAAGGCTAATATCGAAATTTGAGGTTGTTAGCATTAATTTGTAACGTTACGTTATTTCACTACTCTTTGATTGATATCTATATGCTCGTTCATATTGCAGGACTAAATATATTAGTACCAATATCATAAGCATATATATATCCTTACGAGTCTTTGACACTATGGGGAGGAGGATTGTACTATAGATTTTCTTTGTCATCTTTTGGAAGTATTTGACTAAGACATTCGGTGGAATTGTGAACCATCTTTGAGAAACTTGTCAGCAGAGTCTATTGTGCTCCATAAAACAGCTTACTTGTTTTTTTTTTTTTGTCAGATTTGCAAAAAGTTGGGGGTCTTGCTGTAGTCATAGGAGAACTTGCTAACCCCGACCATGGGATCAGGACAATTTCTGCATGGATTCTTGGTAAAGCCAGTCAAAATAACCATATTATTCAGAAGCAAGTAAGAGAAAAATCTATTTGTGAGCATATAAATGTTGTTTACGTTTCCTCTTCGTATCATGTTTCTGATATGTAATTTGAACAAGTTTTATGTATTGTTTGTGTGCTTGAGTGTACTGATTGAAAATATTTGAGGGTCTTTAGGTCCTGGAACTTGGGGGCCTGCTGAAACTAATGATGATGGTAAAATCTAGTTTTATAGAAGAAGCCATAAAAGCATTATATGCTGTTTCAGCCCTGATCAGACACAATTTAGATGGCCAAAAATTGTTCTTAACAGAAGCTGGAGATTTGATACTTCAGGTAACCCAAGCATAGTATGAATTTATAGCAATCTTTTGAAATTTTTCTGTAGGCTGACAGTTTCAATTCGTGGTCCGTCTTGTAGGAGATTCTGAGCAATTCAAGTATTGATATCAGATTGCGCAAGAAGTCGGTGCTTCTTGTTGCTGATCTTGCAGAATGTGAATTAGAAACTGAAGAAGCAGAGTTGCTTATTTTCAACAATCGTTTTCTCTTGAAGTCTGTGGTCGACCTAATTGCATCGACTGACCTTGATCTCCAGGAGAAGGTGTCATTTTGTAAATCAGTCATCCTTGTTTGTTTGTTTGTTTCTGGAAAGTGTACTTTTATATGGTTCTTTGCAGAGGGCATGATCATATCATAGACCTATTACTTGTCAAGCTGATATTATATACTCCCTCCGTCCTGGGATAAAAGTCCCAGTGGACTTTTCACGCATATTAAGAAGAGGAATAAAATGACAAAATTGCACATAATAATGTCATTAAATATGGAGAGAGAATTAGAATAAGAAAAGTATGAGATATTTAATGCTACTACGGGCATAATAGGAAAAAAATGTGTAAAAGTTTAGTTATTAAAAGAAAGTGGACATTTAACATGGGACAACCCAAAATAGTAATAAGGACTTTTATCCGGGGACGGAGGAGTACAAGATTAAAACTACAATACATTGTGGAAAGAGTAAAATACTCACTCGGTTCCAAAATTAGAGATACATCGACTTTTTGGATTCAGTTTGCAAAATTATAGAATTCAGAATAAATACTAATTTATTTTTATTTAGTATAAGCAACTATAACTATTGCAAACAACTACTTGTAATTACTGTATTTGCGGTTTTAAACTTTCAAAGGATTCATTAAAAAATTTATTTTAGGATTTTATAAATTGATTTTTATAAAGTCAAAATATATCTCTAATTTTGGAGCGAGAAAGTTTGATTTACCAGCACTTTCGCCTCTTCACGCATTGTGTGCAACTCTTCATTGTTGACATTATATTTCCTTTATAATGTCTATATCTTTCTGGATAACTACTATTTATGGTATTCCGTAGTTTTTAGACTTTGAAATGAATAATACCTTATTTTCATGGAAAGATAGTGTCTAAATTATGCTGTGTTATTGGGTTGCTGTATTGCAGGCCCTTTCGGCAATAAAAAATCTCTTACAACTCAGATCAGTGGATGCTCTAATTTTTAAGGAGTTTTGTGGATTGGATGGGATATTGGAGAGGTTGAGGCAGCTGTTACAGCAGTTGATAATTGAAGAAAATCAAAGGGAATTTGCAATGGACGTTGAAAATCTACGCAGAGAAGTGCAGATGATTTATCTTTCAAAGCTGGATAAGGTACTGCGTAGAACAATTTTGGATTTGTACTATCATATGAACTTAATTTATAGTTTTATACCAACTTACCAAGTGACAGGTAATGCAGGTTCCAACATAAGTTGTGGATGCATTGCAACACTAGCAGATGTGAGCAATTATTACATAATGTGAATGGCTTGTTAATCTTCGAACCTCTTATCCATCATCATTCAATCACGACGGGGAGCAAATCTAAGCCATTGCTTTTGCTTTGCCACATTATTCTGCCAATGGCCTTGGCGCCCTTTGTATTTGTGTTTTTCACGTTTGGCGGGGTATAATTCTGACATTTCCATGGTTAGGACTAAATGGAATGGGAGCCCTTTGAAATGAGGAGCCTAAATATTCTGAGAGCTGTGTTGTACACGTGCAATATAAATTTTTAACACAGTCATGGGAACTTTTAATGAGATGGTTTGTTATAATTGACTATTTTAGTTTACCTGTGCATTTATAAGTGCTGAACTGAGATGCTAGTGGCTTAAGGGGGGTGTATTCAATTAAGATTTTTAAAGACTTTTAAAGATTTTAAAAGTTTAGTGGTATTCAATCAAGACATTTAAAGAGTTTATAAAAGTTTAGTAGTATTCAATTACAACTTTTTTAATGTCTTTAAAAGTTTGGTGGTATTGAATTAAGATTTTTACAAAGTTTATAAAAGTATTGTTGTATTTAAAAAGTTATAGATTTTAAAGATTTCTATTAAATGATAGACTTTGACAGACTTTAGAAGAAAAATTATAACTATCAATTCATATCCAAAGTCTTACCTCATCTTTAAAGATTTCTAAAGACTTCTAAATAAACACAAAGGTGGATAAAACTAGTTATTAATTGGACTTTGTCTTTTATTGGGTCAAACTAGTTATTTATTTTATATGGGCTAATAAATATTAATATGTGATGGATAAATAATTTGGTAAAATTTGGGCCATAAAAATAATTGGATTTATTATAATAAGAGAATTAACAAGAGATATTAATAAGTAAACAAATAACTAGACTTAATCTGAATTGGTGAGAGAAAAAGCAGTCGTTCGAAAGCTCCCAATAGAAAGAGGAAAGAGATTTGTTCAACAAATGTGAGATCATGAAACTCTCATATCAGTTGTTCAATTGTAAAGATTATGCAAGTATAATATATGAAAATAGAAAATATATGATGTGTATGCATATTTTTTATTAGTTTTCGACATTTTAAGCGAATGAAATAAATCATTAATTTTTGAGACACTTTAACACTAATTGGCAAAAATAATAAACAATATATGATGTGTATGTATATATGATGTATGTATATTCCATTTAACAATAATAATATGATCCAAACAGTATATACTATATATCATATATTATGATCATTAAACAATATATACTATATATTATCTTCACTTTAAGCAAGATATATATTATGATCATTGTTAATTTCCTTTTACCAAATTAATAACTAATTGTTAATTTTCTTCGTTTAAAATGTACTATATATATGATGTGTTTGCAAAAATAATAAACAAACTATATATGTGTGTATATATATATATATATATACACATCATATATATATATATTGTTTAACAATAATAATATGATCCAATAATATATATACTATATATATATATCATATATTATGATCATAAAACAATTATATACTATATATTATTTTCACTTTAAATAAATTATATATTAGAAGTATACAAAAGTCTATCACAGTCTTGATACAAAGTTTATAAAAGTTTGTTACTTATTTCATGGAGTCTATAAAAGTCATTTTAAAAAAGTCTTTAAAGTCTTTAAAAGTCAGTAAAATCTCACAAATTCTACAAAAGTCTGTCACTTAAAAAAAGTCTTTAAAAATCTTAATTGAACACACCCCCCTAAGGTTGTGTTTGATAAGATTAGTTGTTAAGATCTGAATAGTTTAGACATCTGAATAATATAGAGTATCTAAATAGAATTGTATCTGAATGAAAAAATGTTGTTTGATAATTATTTTTTTAAAATATCTAAATAAAATGTTTTTACTATTTTAACCCTTCTTTCTTCTTGTTCTCCATTCTTCTTCTCCTCCCTCCTCCCCAGCCCCTGCCTTTGCCCCTGCCTCCTCCCTCCTCCCTCCTCCCTCCTCCCTCCTCCCTCCTCCATCCTCCATCGCCCCTGCACATTATTTTATATTATTGTCGTTTCAATAATTGTTATTGCACATTATTTTACATTATCAAATAAATAATTTATATTATTTAAATAATATTATTAGACAACATTATTGACAATGTCTAAAAAATTTTGTCGAGGAAAGGGTAGGTTATTTAATTGCGCGCCAGTAAGGAAAAATCCTTATCGAAAAGCCTCCTCTTTTCTGGGAATGGTCTGGTCGTTAATATTGTAGTTCTGTAATATTATTTGTGAATAATTAATTGTTGATTTATATGATATTTATTTAATGTGGATATAAATTGAGGAATTTTTAGAAAAGTGACAATGGTTGAAAATTGATATTTTATCTTTTCTGGTAAAATAATTCATTCAAACATATTATTATATTACATTATAAATGTATAATGTGATAATATAATAATATAATAATTGTGATATTTTTACACTAAATTCATGGTATATGAATAAAATGAGGAGAAAGAGTGCAAATTGGGTGCGAATGGTATTTTGAGGATTAAAATGTGTAAAATATTTGTTGGAGGATTTTCTAATTGAGTGGGCCCCCACTTGTGTGTGAAATATCTTTGATTTTGTTGGCCAAAAGTGGGTGTGCGGTGAATTTGATCCAGTAAATAAATTTTAAGGATGGAATGTTATGAGATTTCATCTCAGTATAAATTAAAGGTCTTTTCGCTTTGAATTTGAATTTTTTTTTCTACAAAGTTGTAGAGAATTAAATTTCCTATGAAAAAGACATAAAATTCATATTTTTCGATAAAATGACTATTTATTATGAATTATTGAAGTTTACGAATTTATAAATGATTTAAAATATTTTTGGTAGAGATTTCTAGAAGGTGGGGCCCTACACTTGTCATTTTGCTTGTTGTAAATCTTTGAAATCGATTTTCAAAGTGGCGTGAAATTTTTAATTAATAATAATATTTTATTAAATTTTACTTTTTGGTGTTCTAAGCATTTTCCTATAAATAGGGTGCTTGGGTTAAATTAAAATTACACGAATCAAAGTTTTCTCTCTATAATATCGAGCGTATTTTTGTGAGTATTTTGATATCTTGAGTGTTGCTATACAATGCAAGTTTCCTTCAGTATTATATCGATATTCCAGTTAGAAGTGCTATTGTTTTGAAGTAAGGGATGTTATTTTTTTATAAATGATATTATTTCTTTTAATATCATTATACCGAAATATTGATATGCATTTTATTGTGAAATTTTTACCTTTTCGTGTTGAGGTTACTATTCACGTATACGACACTATTCACGAATACATTACTATTCATAGAAAAATTAAATTTTCTTTTTTTTGTCCAAGTTGTCTATTATAGTTACTATTTTTTATTGTATCCATGTTTTGATTTTCATTCTTGAATTCTGCTCCACAATTGATTATTATGGAGTATTTTTGAACTTGGATAAACTAAAGTATGAATTCATAATCTTTGTCCTTTTATCTCACTGGATTCGTTTTCTTTAAAATATTTTTTTATTATCCTCAGTCCTAAATGATTATATAACTGAATATCTTTGTCTTGTAGTGCAAAGATGACCCATTGTTGAATATCTTTGGCCCGTAGTGCAAAGATGATCTGTTGTTGAATATCTTTGGCTTGTAGTGCAAAGATGACCTATTATTGAATATCTTTGGCCCGTAATTCAAAGATGACATGTTGTTGAATATCTTTGGCCTGTAGTGCAAAGATGACTTGTTGTTGAATATCTTTAGTAGTAGTGCAAAGATGACATATTGTTGAATATCTTTGGCTTGTAGTGCAAAGATGAACTCTTGATGAATATCTTTGGCCGTAGTGCAAAAAGATTAATTTATTGGTATGATTACGAAAGCGAGGCGTGATTTGGTATAACCATGATCTTTGATGTTTCAGGTAAAGACAGGTGATGAAAATTATCTTTGTCCTAGGTGCGAAGAGGAATTTAGAACCACAATTAGGATTATGAGTTATTCACATGATTGTGGACATGAACGGTTGATTGATGTTATAGGGATGAAACATTGTTGGTGGACTTTTAACATGGAGAAGATAATAGACTTTATGGTCTACTTAACTCTTCTAATGAATTGCTATTTTCATTTGTGAATATTGATCTAAACTTGTTGTCCATTATATTTTATCTGATTTATTGAAGGCTAATAATAATTTGTTTTTCATAATCTTTAGTCATGATATTCTTTACTAGGCTAGTTGTTCTCACCCTTTTGCTTCACAATTCCTTTAATGTAATAAGAGTGTAGTTAATTGGCGCGGGGTAACAATGGGAATAGAACGGTGGTCTATAGCTGTTGAGGTTTCCCTAAAACAGTATGAAAATAATTTTATTGAGAATTTTATATAAGTGTGTCATATTTTATATGTCATTTAACCGTTGATTTTGGTGAACCGAATAGAGTGAGGTGAACCCAACTTTGGAAGGGTGTTTTGTCACTATCATACAAGATGTCTAATGACATACGACTTCGTGTTATCATAAGATAGGGTTGTGCACATCCAATTGATGATTATATCTATGAGCATTACCTATATAATCTTAGAGTTTGGTTGAAATATAATTCTCAATTGGAGACAATATAGATAATTATATGGCAAGTGAAGACTCACCATTGAAAAGAACATGATAGCAATCTTCTCATTTTTCTTTGGGGTCTATTGGGTCAACCAAGGATAATTCTTGAGTCATATGATATCTATTATAACTTAGATGCATGATCTCTCATGTACGAAAGTTTCCTTGAGCATTTTCCAAAGATTTTAATTTCTAAAGCAGTTATTGAATGTACCTTTATGTAAGGTACCATTGTAAGGTGTTGTGGTCAAGGCACCATGAAAGTTACATATATTTTTATTAAAACTCACAACATATGTGTTATCGTAATTTGCATGACAGTTGGAATTTATTAATGAAGTTTGTAGTTGTTTTCTATACCATGTATTTGGTGACTCAGAATGGGTTATGTTGACCTATTTTGGGGGCGTCACATATTCAACCCTCAATAAGTGTATATATTTTAAAGTCTTCAGCCTTGTAGAGTTTGTAACTCTTTAAATCTCAATTGGTAAGTGTCCCCTTAAAATTAGAATGAAATCAACAAATCAAATCCTCCAGCTAGCCGTTACATGCAAGACACGCGTCACGACTTTCTCCTTAGCGCCTCGGCGCTTGGGAATGAACTGGGACAACATTGCGGCGATCAAGTCTAGAGCCACGAAGCTTAACTTTATGTAGATTTTTTCTTTGCTCCCGTCCATTTGATCTACTTTACCAACACCATGCTCAGTTACTTGCTCCATGTCAACGTCTGGCACTCATCAATGCCCATAGCTTCGTATCAAGGCTAAATATGCACCAATTATCGCACTTTACACATCATGGGTCAAATTTCTCATTTCTACACAAAAATACTAAAATGCATAAAAATGAACTAAAAACACTTGAGAACTAGCGAAATAATCAAGTCAAGATTACCTAATTCGTAGATATAAAATTCACTTATCCAATTCCCCCAAACTTAAACTTTGTTTGCCCTCAAGCAAAACACTAGAAGAAAAAAAAACTAAAACTAAAAACTAATATGTAATCTAATATTAACATAAACACGAATCTGAATCTAGCCTCAAAGATCTCATATAAACATTTCTCAGCAAAGATCAAATCATGCAAATTCTATCAACCAACTTAGTCATCAAATTCACAATAATCATGATCCCGAAAATGTGTGTACCACCACTCCAACTAATCATATCTTAGACAAGATTATATATTGAACACCCAGTAAAAGAGAATTATCAATATCTTTAGAAACATATCACAATAACAATTTTAGCAAGGGCAAACATAATCCAAACAATTTGGTGAGTGCGTTTTACGCTCCTCTCGAATTCGATTGAACGAGTGCGTTTTAAGCTCCTTCGCACATTCGATTGAATGAGTGCGTTTTACGCTCTATCTCGTTTCTATATTTATCAAGTAGTGTGCTTTTAAGCTCATTCTCACCTCTATCACCAAATATAAACTCCATGAAGAATAACATTTTATTTTTATTTTTTTCCTATTGCCATATTTCCCTCAAACTTGAATATTTGCCTATCATTGCTTCAATCGAAACTGAAATATGATACTAAAGTCTTAACAACCCCTCTCACAAAGGTTTCACCTTATAATCTCCCTAAAATACAATTAATTGAACATCGGGATATAAGTGCTTTAAAGTATAAGGGATCACAACTATGCAAAATCGACTTAAACTGATATCTCAAACTAAAACCTAATTCAAAATTTTACTTGAATTTAACCAAACCTAATCCTCTCTTATCATTGGCTATCACAAATTCACTACTTTATTCCTACTTTAAATAATCATTTTTCCTTCAATTCATGCTAATTAAATAAACTAAAAAGTAAATAATAAAAGTAAACTAATTAGGACTAATAAATAACATGTCAAACAACTAATAAGCTAATAATAAAAGAAAATAATAACATGTCCAAGTCTCATTGTACCCTTAAACTTAAAAATTACATTGTCCTTAATGTTATCAAAATATTCGAATTTAAACAAATTACTTCCATGAGGATCTCAATTATCGTCCACCTCATCGACAAGATCATCCTCGTCGTCCTCATCCTCTTCCGTCTTAAAAGCTAAGTTTGGGAATACTGGTGGCAGTGGGAATATAATCGGATTCGAAACGATCACATTGAATCTGTTTGCAAAGGAAGTGATGATCTTGTTCGTATAATCCACAAATGTATCCTTCCAAACTCGCAATCTAGTCAACCCGACGTGACTACTGATGAGACAACCGCAACAATTGATCTTGACCCCGGTGAATCCTCAAAGACTCTCGCTTAAGGTTGTCGGTCACCCTCCACAGCTCAAGAATCGCATAAAGAAATAAGTCCATGGATGCTCGTGACGAAGAAGAAGAAACAACAACGACATGTTAAGGTGGTTGGGATGGCCCTGCAGCAGCATGAACAACATCATCAACCTCAACTCCAACTATGAAACCAACAACCCTCAAGTCAAGAATGCCTCATTGGCACTCCTTGAACTTTCTGATGAGACTGTTATCTATCAATGTTTTAGGCTACTCAAAGATCTCATCAGCAGACCAAACAACCCCAACGTTCCTACACAACCCACATATAAGCAATGGGTGTGGCAGTCCACCTGTTGAACCCCCTCGTAGTGCATGGAGAATGGAACCATGTATGAATTTTCCCACATCAATATTGTGTCTCGTGACTATGGCATAGAGAAGTACCACCCGGGATTTGATTACATCCGAAACATGAGAGAAAGATATCAATTTTGCATAAATAAAGTAGTACCAAGCCTTCCCTATTTGGCTCAGCTCGCTCCTCGAGAAGTGTAACGCCTCATCACCCTTTATCTTCCACTCTGCCCCTATCCTACAGAAACCCTTGATTACCTGATCAAAATCTAACTCCTCATGCACTACAAAAAAATGGGCCTTTAGCAACAATTTTTCGGGCAACGACTTTATAAGTTATTGCTAAAAGTATATGTTTAGCAACGAAATTTGTCCTTCGTTGTAGATTGTGTCAGGCTTTCACTTTTTGCCACGAAATTAATAAGTCGTTGCAATCGTTGCTAATTCATTGGCGGAAAAAAATTTCGTTAGAAATTCGTTGCAAAATTTTCGGCCACTTGATTTTCCGTCATCGTGGGCAACGAAAGTTTTTTGTTGCTAAAAATGGGGCTTAAGCAACGATTTTTTAGGCAACGACTTTATAAGTCGTTGCTAAAAGTGTATGTTTAGCAACGAAACTTGTCCTTCGTTGCAGATTATGTCGAGTTTTCACTTTTTTGCAATAAAATTTATAATTCGTTGCAAAAATTTGAAACAAAATTTGTTAGAAATTAGATTGCAAAATTTCTAACCTCTTGATTTCTTTTTCATCGAGGCAACGAAAGTTTTTTATTGCTATCTTTTCGTTGCCTAATATGAACTACATTCATTGGCAACAATGATTTTTATTTTCGTTGCATATTTTATACAACTTTTTGCAACGATTATTAAAATGTTGCTTTAAATTAAGATAATCCCAATAAGCATGTTTTTGTAAGACCATATTCGGTATTCGGAGAATTGTCAAAAAATATTCGTTGCCTAATATGGACCACATTCATTGGCAACAATTTTTATTTTCGTTGCATATTTTATACAACTTTTTGCAACGACTATTAAAATGTTGCCTTAAATTAAGATAATCCCAATAAGCATGTTTTTGTAAGACCATATTCGGTATTCGGAGAATTGTCAAAAAATAGTCGTTGCCTAATATGGACCACATTCATTGGCAATAATTTTTATTTTCGTTGCATATTTTATACAACTTTTTGCAGCGACTATTAAAATGTTGCCTTAAATTAAGATAATCCCAATAAGCATGTTTTTGTAATACCATATTCGGTATTCGATGTACATTAGTACCACGTAGCAACTCATTTGTCTTTGTGTATTAATTTTGGCACTAAGTGCATCCGGTGACCTATTTACTTCATTTTCTGACTTGCTATTATTTTAAATATATGTGCGGAAGACCGCTTCTACGACCGCCTTATAATCATCTGGCTATCAAATTTTCGTACTACGTTTATGGAAGACAAGTGATTTAAATTATGAAGTGTACTCTCTATATATGTAGATATATACTTTGATTAAAGAACTGTGGTAGCTTTAGATGGTTAATTGTAAAGATAGTGAATGATTATGTAGTGGATGATTTTATTAAGTTAATAATATTTTAGTTTTTTATATTTTTGCCATTACTTTCGATGGGGACATTGAGCTAGCCAGGTATACAAAAAGAATGTCAAGTTTTGATTTGACAACAATATAATTCGTTACCAAAGCATTTAATAAGTTTTAATATAGCAACAATTTTTTATACATTTAGCAACAAATTTTCGTTGCTAATGGCATTAAAAATATAATATTTGGCAATGAAAAATTAACCTAATAACAACGGAGAGGATAATGTTGTTAATACTAACATAAAATGCAACATTTTTTATCGTTGCAAATTATATCAACTTTCGTTGCACATATAAAGAAATAGCAACATATAATGTCGTTGTTAATAAACGACTTTCGTTGCTATTGAAAAATAACCAGCAACAAACATTTTCGTTGTTGATTCATCATAATGTCGTTGCCAAATAATATAATCAGCAACGAAAATCGTTGCTAAAAAGTTTACATTCCGCAATGAAAGCAAGCTTAGGCAATAATTTTCATAATTTACTGCAATGAAAAATGTCGTTGCAAAATGGTGTTAATTGCAACGAAAATGCATGGTTGTTGCAATAAGAAAAAGGAGTTCATTTCGTTGCCAATTAACAGGCTTTTACAACGAAATGGTGTTTTTAGCAATAAAATTTTAATTATTCTGCAACAATACATTTTGTTGCTAAAGGATCAATGTCTCTGTACGAAAGCCAAATTTCGTTGCAAAATGTATTACTTTCGGCAATGAAAAAAAAATGTTCGTTGCAGAACAATTAGCAATGCTCATTGCGTAATGAAAGACGCAACAACAGTAAAGTTATTGCCAAAACCCTTTTGCAACGAGATTTGGCACCTTTAGCAACGAAAATCGGTCGTTGCTGAAGCCTCATTTTTTTCTAGTGATGCATGTAGTATATAAACTCATCATCTTCAACCAGGGAGGTCAGTTAGTAGGCCTTGACGGCCGCACTATCAAAGGCCATCGATTTTCCTCAAACTATGACCACCTTGTTCAACGTCTATACGACGTTAACATAAAACTCTTATACTACCGCAACCACGAGGACTTTTGTTTGAGCTGTCAAAATACCCCAACCACATTTAGTGATTGTCGTCGCGATCCCCCTCTTATTATATTCCTGAGGTGTTGTCCACGTTCTTAAATTAAGTTCTTGTTGACTAATAGCGAATGAAATCACTCTGATGCGGCCTCGCTCACGAAACGAGTCCTATCGTAATGCCTTGGAGCCCTTGACGATGAACTATCACCCTTTTGTCGTTTCACTACAAGAAAAAGGCCAATATGCGACTGCTTATCAGTGACCGACATCGGTCACTGATAAAAATATGCGACTACTTGTAGACGCTGATAGGCATCGCATAAAATCTAGTCGTGGAATGCACATTAGCGACCAAATTATCATCAGAATCGATATTAGCGATCGAGATCGTCGCTGTCGAGTCGACATGGTTCAGTCCAAGACTGATGTGAGCCACGTGTTAGCAACCGCCAGTAGCGACTGAAGCGGTTGTTAATACCCTAATCCAATTAGTAGTCGCTAATGAGTATCAGCGACCGACTGCGGTCGGTGATGTATAAAATAAAAAGATATTTTTTCCTATTTTATAGATTTCCCAAAAAAATGTACCTGTTTTTTACCTGCTTTATAGCCCAACACAAAACAGACAGTATATATAAACTTCCAACCAAGTTTTATATAACCCAACACATGCACAACAATATAAACATCCATCCATATACCGATATTATGACAATACACATACACCAAAATGGTATAAACTATATAAACATTAAAAACCAATATGAATTTCCTTTATTGAAGAAATATAAACAAATCTAATCTTTAAGTAACATACGGTTATCTAAAGAATGAATATAAAAGTATAAGGCTCATAAATAACTAGAAAACAAGACTAGATCGATTCTTCGTGAAGGCACTACTCAATAATGGCGGTAATCGTGCATCATTCATCACCTCGTTGATCACCTTGTAATTAACAAAATAATAAAAACAAGTTACAACGAATGTGGGATATATGAGTATATATAGTATATATGTTGATGGACATCGATATGATGACAATATACAAACAAATTAAACACAACAATATATATATATATATAAAGTCATTAATTTGATTGTAATAAATACGATTGATTACTATTCATTCTCATAATCATGATCAGGATATTATTCTTTGCCGCCATCGCATATTCTTCGATTCTTATTCACGAGTACTTATTAAGTTTGATTATCCACTATTAACGTATTATAATTCATCGTAAAGATGAGCAGTGTTTAGATGAACATGACCCGTTGATGAATATCTTTGGCACAGTAGTGCAAAGATGAATATTTGATTCGGATGTATATTGATTGATGTTATAGGGATAAAATATTGATGATGAATTTATTAAATTCATAGATTATAGTAGATTTCATTCTCTCACATTAACTCTTCTATGAATTATTACTCAAAGATGGATATTGTCTAGAAGACAATATTATATTTAAACTCACGATATATACGTATTTCACACGACATTTGTATTATTGAAGTTGTAGTTTTGTTTTTTGTACCATGTATTTGGCGACTCGAATGGGTGTTGTGTATACCTATTTTGGGGCCTCGTCATTCATTCTCATCTTTGTGATGATACTCTCTTGCTATCGCCCTTTGCATCGGCTAAATCATCAAGACTTCAGGCCTTAATATATATACGAAGAAGATCTGATCTCGACATATAGCCATCACACTGATCGGCAAAGGAGTATGAATAATTTGGATGACTCGATGGATATGAAGAGTGGTAGAGTGTTCGAGCCACTAAAGGTTGGGCGGCATCGTTGTCCTTGACCTTTGACATAGTACTTCTTCACAACTGACGCCCTTTCCCATAATTCTTGATCAATCAACGGACGTAGGGTGCCTTCAGGATAACACTCATTCAATAAACTATTATAAGTATAATGTCATCATGTTAACAATTAAATAGTTAAAAATAAATATAAAATTCTAAATAATGACGTAAAACTTGATAAACAAGATCAAAGTTGTCAAAACTTATTACCGCTATCTGGATAGCATCAGGAAGACTATCACGGGTGGCCACGTACACATCCAGCCAATGGATAGGCTGACCTTGAGACTGAGACTCCTATACAAAACATACTCCAATATTACTAAGAAAACATGTGATATTCTACAATTCATGATTGTAAACATATTAAAACTATTCATACGTACCCTTGCAGTGATATGTTATATTTGTGATATACTGCCGCCTTCAGGTTCCTTTCACCTTTTCGCCATCGTAAACCCGAGGATCATTAGTGGCGGCGGTCTTGCGTCTTTTGACCCGGCTCTCATCTCTTCATTGGGCACACATCTCAAATTTATATTGACTAGGTGAACCACCAAGGGCTATGCTCGCGTGCATGTATTCTCGCACTCGCCTGGATGGTCGATCGATCGATGCATTGTGTAGGGCTTTTTTGTTCTTTGTTCAAGTTATCTTTCTTTGCGGATGACGACTTACGCTGTAATAGTGTATGTATCATTGAAGCTTGCACATCCTCCCATCTATACCTTTTACGCAAATAAACAACAACAATAATAATATTAAAACGGTACTATTAACATATATCCAACACTACTAAACAATTTTAGTTTAATAATTATATTAGCTGTCATGATTAAAAAAAACATACCTGAAATTCAGCTCAAACTGCATCTTTGTGGGTGATATGTGTGCTCGCCCACATAATCACAGGTGTCGGCCAGTTCTGTAAGCACAACTGTGAAATGCACTTGACGATCTTGTTATCTGAAAAATCACTATAATATAAAACACTTTACATTAAAGATAAGTAGATTTATTATAATATTTAAAGCAATTTACATTAGTTATATATCTGCAATAATGGAAATCTAAAATGCTTATATATAAATGATGCGGACGTACGTGCTGTTCGGAGGAGGACAGATCTGTATAAGAATCCGACCATCCAGAATAGTAAGGACCTTTGGCACATGATTAGGATCGTGAGACCCCAAATTTTATGAATAAACATTTAAATTTCTCGAAATATTTTTTTAAAATATTATGGTGTGGATTTGATATAATGTTATAGTTGTGAGTAATATTTAAAATTTTTGCAAAGTATGTAAGTTATTATAAATTATTCGTTTGGTCGGGGAATATTCTTTTTGTCAGGGAATATTCGTACGACGGCACAATCATTAGTGGACCCCACAACGAAAGTATTATCGTAGGTAGAAAATGACAGAATTATCTTTTATAAAAATAACGACGAAAGTTTTACCGTTAAAACTGTTGAACTACCTAGTAGTAAAAGTACAATAATACGTGTGGTTGCATAGTAGCACACGGTATTGATTATTGATGCTTACGTAAGAAGTCACTCAGTTATACTCAATTATTGCTACAGTAATTGATGCATCATATCTCTCATATTATTGATTCAATTATTGTCACAATATCATCTGTATAATATGTTATATTATTAAATCAATAATTGAGACAACAAAGTTATTCATATTATTATTTCGCAATATCGACAATGTCTAGAAGTTACATCGAGGAGATGTTTGGTCACCTAATTGCTTTCGCCAATAAGGAGAAGTCCTTAACTGAAAGCCCCTCTTTCACAGGAACGGCACGATTGTTAAATATTGTGAATTATAATAGTAATGATGAATAAGTTCGTGTTGATTAAAGATGAAATTGATAGTTCCATTGTGTTGGAATTATTAGTGTTAGTGAAAATTGACATTTATTTCGATAATAATTGATGTCCGGATGTTATATTGACTAATCGGGTAATTAAGCGGATAAATGAGCAATTAATTGCTATTGATTCACATGATTATAACTATTTGTTCACATGTGTGTACTATTGATTCATATTCATTTACTATTAGGGGAGTTGGTGCAAGATTGATAATACTTGCATGACTAAGTTAAAATGGAGGTATAGATGAATGTACTATATCGTAATTATTTTTTTCACATGTTTAGAACTATTGAGTCACATGATTTACTATTGATTCACATAATTTTCTATTAGGGGAGGTGGTGCAAGTTTGATAATACTTGCAGGACTAAATTAAAAATGAATGAAAAGAGGAAGGTATTATACTGTAATATTTTGAGCCCCAAAACGTGCAATTATCGAAACTATATTTTTCTATAAATAGAATCTCATTCTTCATTCATTTCTCACCAATTCACTAAAGCTATAGAGTAATTATTATAGAGAGAAATTATGGAGAGAAAGAAGAAGAGAAGTTTGCTACCTCACTATTCCAGTATCTAGTCTTCTTTTGAGGTAAGGGGTATTATTCTTTCGTATTCATGAAGAGGGTTATTTTATTTCAATACTCGTAAGGGTTGTTATTCCATTCTTTATTATTATATTGGAATAACTTGTCTATGCGAAGTACCGCATACATGGTGAAATTCTTCTGTTATTCCATTCTTTATTATTACATTGGAATAACTCAGATGCGTATGATCTATCGCATGCCCGGTGAATTCTGTTGTTATTCCATTATTTATTATTCTTTTGGAAATATCACATGCGTCATGCGGATTACGCATGACTGGTTCCGATTCTTTATTATTCTCGCTAGAATATCCATCGTGCGCGGATTCACGCGTGACATTCGGTTCCATTCTTTATTATTCGTTGGAATAACCTATCTATGTGGATTACTGCATGTATGGTGAATGATCCTTCGTATTCATTCTTTATTAAATTATGGAAATGATCCATCTACGTGGATTACCGCATGACGGATGAAAATCTATTCATAGATTTCAGATATTCTATTATACTTGTATGAGATATCATTTCTTTAGTACTCATCATGAAATATCATTTTCTTTGGTATTTTTTTCTTTTACGAGTTACTATTCATTTTGGTATTAAGTTACTATTCACCCGATTCATTATTTCACTCTAGTATCATTCTTTCGGGTATCCACGGGTACTATTTATTCTAAAAACTATTCACGGGTACTATTCACCCAAAAATATATTTCTTTTCTCATCCAAATTATTTTTGGTACATGAATATTATTCTTGAATTTTACCCCACAAAGCAGTATCATGTTGACAATTTGGACATTATTGATTTTTGGATAAATTAAATTATAAATCTTTAAAATTTATCCTTGAACTTGTTTTATTGAATTATTATGTCATTGTCATCATCCTCATATTTATATTGTGATGAATGTCATCTTTGGCTTACGTGCATAGATGGACTTGGTATTCTTATGACCAGGGATTATTCGGTATAATCATGACCGCAATGTAACGAATGATGTGGTAAAAGTCCTCATTGGCCTGTAGTTCATTGATGGACAGTTGTTGGCATGATCATGACCATTGATGAATACACGAATATCTTTGGCCCGTAGTGTATGGATAATTTGTGGTTATGATACTAAAGAATATCCTTGGTCGTAGCAGGGGGTGATTCGATGATGTGGATTATTTATTAAGCCGAGTCTCAGCGATAAAAGTGATGAAAAATATTTTAAATTATAGAAGATAGTAGATTTTATGCTTTACTTGACTCTTCTAATGGATTGCTTGTTTCGTTGCAGTTAAACTTGATGTTTGTTATATTTTATCAGTTTAACACTGTTGAAGGCTAAGGATAATTTATTATGCATTATCTTAGTCATAATATTTCTTCTTGGGCTAGTGGAGCTCACCCTTTCTTTCTTTGTTCTCTTGTGAAATGAGAATATAGTTGGGACGAGCCTGGGAATGGATTGATTTATCCGGATGGTTGTTTTAGTAGTCCTCACTATTCTGTGAAATAGTGTGATAATAATTGTAATGAGGACTCCATTGAGAGTGGATATTATCTAGAAGGCAATATTCTTGTTTAAACTCTCAGCTATGTTTTGTCGTATTTTTACACGACAGTTATATAATTAAGTTTGTAGTTGAGTTTTGTACCATGTATTTGGCGACTCAAGATGGGTGATGTATGCCCGTTTTGGGGGCGTCACAGTTGGTATCAAAGCTTAGGGATATGATCCCTGGCTGAGATGTGAGACAAGAACTAGGAGGGGAGAGACGGGGAATTCCTTCGCTAGTATGACCTACCTAAGTTTATTTGGTATTTAATTGGTCAGTCAGAGTATAGGGATAATATGTGATATGTTAATTAACCCTTGTTTTGTGACAGTGTTTGAAAATGGCATCTGAAAATATTGAGATCAACAATGAAGCATATGAGACCGTTGAGTCTCCAACGATCAATACTCAGGATAATGTGCAACAGGAAGACAATAATCCTCAGGTAAACAACAACACCGATCAGATGATGAACGATGGGATAATCAGAGGCTTTATGCAATTCATGCAACATCAGGTGAGAGAGACTCATGTTCAAAATACAGGTGGAAACAATGGTAACCCACGGATGGTCACTGCTAAGTAATTCAAGGAGTTGGGACCGCCGAAGTTTTTGGGAAAGCCAGAACCACTTAAGGCGAAGACGTAGTTAAAGAAGATCACCAAGATATTTGATGTCTTGGGATGCTCTGCGGAGCAAAAGGTTCCCTTCGCCACCTATATGTTGCGTGAAGAGGCAGATTACTGGTGGGAATCTGTAAAACATACCCAGCTTGACGCACTCAAGATGTCTTTGGAGAAGTTCCAAGAGCTGTTCAACGACAAGTACTTTCCCAAAAGTATTCGTCACATGAAGGAGGTGGAGTTTATCAAGTTGGAGCAAATCAATATGACTGTGTAGAAATACGAGGCTAAATTTGCGGAGTTATCCCGGTTTGCATCCCATTTGGTCGATAATGAGGAGCGAATGACGCGAATATTTCTAAGAGGTTTGAAACCCGAAATACGTCAATACCTCGTTTCTCACAAATTGTGTTTGTATTCAGATGTAGTGAATATGGCTCAGTTATTGGAGCGCGATAATGAGTCAACTCAACCAAAAGGCAACGACCAATAACACGATAATAATCATACCGGTGGCAACGGCCATCGGAACAATGATAACCATCGTGGGGGAAATTATCATATGGTAACCACTTCGGTGGTAATCATGGCCAAAATAATAGGAGTAGAAATTTCAAGAAGAGAATGTTCAACAACGATGGAAGGATAAAGAAGACCAACACCCGTTTTCAAGGAAGGAGAACGACCACCAATTGTATGCTTCAAATGCGGAGGGAAGGGACATATCAGTCCAAACTGCATGATGCAGTCCAAAGCATGCTACAAAAAAAAGGTCACCTAGCCCGATTTTGTCATGCACCAAAGTCAAGTCTAGCTGGGACGGTGACACCAAAGGCGGATACGGACAAAACAAAGTCGGTGGTTTCAGGAATAGCATTTTTCGTGACTTCTCAAAAAGCGAGTAACCCAAACGAATTAGTTAATTATAAATTCTTGCGAATTCTATACCTTATTAGATACCGGTTCTACCCATTCTTTTATCTCTCTTGCTTGCGCTCAACGTTTAAATTTGACTCCAGAGAAATTAGACTTTGACTTATCGGTTGAAACTCCATTAGGAGAAACCTTCATTACATGTGTTATCCAAGTCTTGGATGAGAGTCACAGTTTTGAATGATATTTCTATTATTAATAAATTTCCTAACGTATTCCTGAAGACTTCCTAGCCTACCCCTATAGCGTGAAATCGAATTTTGTATTGACCTTAGTACAAAACCTATTTCTCAAACCCTCAAATATTTCTTCACCTAGAACTAACATAACATGCGCCAAAGACGTTGGCTCGAGCTGTTGAAGATTACGACTATACCATTCAATATCATCGTGAAAGAGTGAACGTGGTAGCTGACGCGTTGAGTAGAAGATCGTATGCGTTTACGAGTGTGACGTTGTTAACACAAAAACCCATTTCGTATAACTTACAAATGATGAAGATAGAGTTAAAGACTCTAGGGACCCACGTGGTGATATCAACTATACGAGTAGAATCGACTTTAATCGATAAAGTTAAAGGCCGCTCAAGCTACACACCCAGAGCTGATGAATGTGAAGAAGAAGGTTCAAGAGGGCGTTATTCTAGAAGCAAGACTCAATGAAGAGAGGAAATCTCAACCCATGATTTTATTAGTTTATTAGAAATCCTCGATCGAGTAGGAACCGCGGGCCTATAGACTCGCTTTTACCGCCAAGATGTCGGCGTGTTCATAACATTTTTTTTTTCATGATCGATGTTACGTTAATATTTGGATGACCAAACACGTTATTAAATTAGAACTAGACGAGATAGCAGAAGATTTAACGTATGAGGAGATACGTGTTAAAATCTTGGATAAGAAGGATCGTATTCAACACTCAAAGGTTATACCTCAAGAGTTAAAATTTGAAATGAAGTCAAGGTATCCTCATCTCTTTGGCATACCAGGTACGTACGTAAATTTCGAGGATGACATTTTATAAGGAGGGGAGATTGTGAGACCCCAAATTTTATCTCGAATTTTTTTAAAAAATATTATGGTATAGATTTGATATAATGTTATAGTTATGGGTAATATTTATAAATTTTGCAAAGTATGCAAGTTGTTATAAAATATTCATTTGGTCAGGGAATATTCTTTTTGTCGGGGAATATCCGTTTGACGGCACAATCATTGGTGGATCCCACAACGAAAATATTATCGTAGTTAGAAAACGACATAATTATCTTTTATAAAAATAACGATGAAAGTGTTACCGTTAAAACTATTGAACTACCCGGTAGTAAAAGTACAGTAATATGTGTGGTTGCATAGTAGCACACGGTGTTGATTATTGATGATTACGTAAGAAGTCACTCAATTATACTCAATTATTGCTACAATAATTGTTGCATTATATCTCTCATATTATTGATTCAATTATTATCCCAGTATTATCTGTATAATATGTTATATTATTAAATTAATAATTGAGACGACAAAGTTATTCATATTATTATTTGCAATATTGACAATGTCTAGAAGTTCATCAAGGAGAGGTTTGGTCACCTAATCATGGCGCCATAATAAGAAGAAATCCTTATCGAAAGCCCCTCTTTCCGGGAACGACACTGGTTGTTAAATATTGTGAATTATAATAGTAATGATGAATAAGTTCGTGTTGATTTAAGATGAAATGGATAGTTCCATTGTGTTGGAATTATTAGTGTTAGTAAAAATCGACATTTATTTCGATAATAATTGATGTCTGGAGGTTATATTGACCAATCGGGTAATTAACCGGATAAATGAGCAATTAATTGCTATTGATTCACATGACTATAACTATTTGTTCACATGTGTGTACTATTGATTCACATTCATTTATTATTAGGGGAGTTGGTGCAAGATTGATAATACTTGTATGACTAAGTTAAAAATGGAGGTATAGATGAATGTACTATACTGTAAATTTTTTTCCACATGTTTAGAACTATTGAGTCACATGATTTACTATTGATTAGCATAATTTACTATTAGGGAGGTGGTGCAAGTTTGATAATACTTGCAGGACTAAATTAAAAATGAATGAAAAGATGAAGGTATTATACTGTAATATTTTGAGCCCCAAAACGTGCAATTATCAAAACTATATTTTCCTATAAATAGATGCTCATTCTTCCTTCATTTCTCACCAATTCACTAAAGCAATAGAGCTATTATAGAGAGAAATTATAGAGAGAAAGAAGAAGAGAAGTCTGTTACCTCACTATTCCAGTATCCAATCTTCTTTTGAGGTAAGGGGTATTATTCTTTCGTATTCATGAAGAGGGTTATTTTCTTTCAATACTTGTAATATTCCATTCTTTATTATTATATTGAATAACTGTTTCATGCATAAGTACCACATACATGGTGAAATTCTTACATTATTCCATTCTTTATTATTACATTGGAATAAACCGTCTGCATGCGATTTCATCGCATGCTCGTGAATTCTGTTGTTATTCCATTCTTTATTATTCTATTGGAATATCCTGTCTATGCGGATGCATGACCTGGTTCCGTTCTTTATTATAATGTTGGAATATCCTGTCTGTGCGGATTAAGCATGACCTAGTTCCATTCTTTATTGTTCTGTTGGAATAACATGCCTATGTGGATTACCGCGTGCATGGTGAATGATCCTTCGTATTCATTCTTTATTAAATTGTGGAAATGATCATCTACGTGGATTCTTGCATTGCGGTGAAAATCCATTTGTAGTTTCAGTATATTCTATTATACTTGTATGAGATATCATTTCTTTTGTACTCATCATGAAATATCATTTTCTTTGGTATTTTTTTTACGAGTTACTATTCACTTAAGTTACTATTCACCCGATTATCGTTTCACTCTAGTATTATTCACTTTCGGGTATTCGGGACACTTTTCGTGGTATGGGGTAATATTCACCCGAAAAATATATTTCTTTTTTATCCAAATTATTTTTGGTACATGAATATTATTCTTGAATTTTACCCCACAAAGCAGTATCATGTTGACAATTTGGACGTTATTGATTTTTGGATAAATTAAATTATAAATCTTTAAAATTTATCCTTGAACTTGTTTTATTGAATTATTATGTCATTGTCATCATCCTCATGTTTATATTGTGATAAAAGTCATCTTTGGCTACGTGCGTAGATGGACTTGGTATGATTATGACCAGGGATTATTCGCTATAATCATGACCGTAATGTAACGAATGATGTGGTAAAAGTCCTCATTATCCTGTAGTTCATTGATGGACAGTGTTGGCATGATCATGACCATTGATGAATACACGAATATCCTTGGCCCGTAGTGCATGGATAATTTGTGGTTGTGAGACTAAAGAATATCCTTGGTCGTAGTGCAAGGGTGATTCGATGATGTGGATTATTTATTGTCGAGTCTCGTGATAAAAGTGATGAAAATGTTTTAAATCATAGAAGATAGTAGATTTTATGCTCTACTTAACTCTTCTAATGGATTTGTGTGTTCATTGCAGATTAAACTTGATGTTTGTTATATTTTATCGGTTTTAACATCATTGAAGCTAAGGATAATTTATTCGCATTATCTTAGTCATAATATTTCTTACTGGGCTAGTTGAGCTCACCCTTTCTTTTACTGTTCTCTTCAGGAAATGAGAATATAAATTTGGGACGAGTCTGGGGAGCGGTTTGATTTGGTCCGTATGGTTGTTTTTAGTAGTCCTCACTATTTCGTGAAATAGTGTAAAAATAATTGTAATGAGGACTCCATTGAGAGTGGATATTATCTAGAATAAAATATTCTTATTTAAACTCTCGCCTATGTTTTGTCATATTTTTACACTACAGGTTATATAATTTATTTTGTAGTTGAGTTTTGTACCATGTATATGGCGACTCAAGATGAGTGATGTATGCCTATTTTGGGGCGCCACAAGGACCCCTACCCATGTCGCACTTTTTTTTGCGCTTACTTGAAGCCATCTATATATTACAAATTTCAATATTTTAGTATGAGTTATATTTGATTACATGCATATATGAATATAAAATGACAATAATGATGTGTAATTGCATTAAATAGTTAAGTACATAAACATGACAATGATATAAATAACATGTAATACTAAATATACATTTCATTTGTTCAAGTGTCGATGTATGAGTCGTAATCATCTGTATACGTATTGAAGATTCATAACCATCATCTACTTTTGTGTCGGTGTCGTCACCAATAACTCTTTCTCCTCAAAGATCAATGTCATCCGACACAAGTATTGACTTGGAATTTAATTCATGTGGTTCATCTCCACCATCTAACCGGATTACTTCACTTCATAGTCCTCCACATTTATTATAGTTTGTATTCATGAAGCATCTACTCTTGGTAAATCACCCTGTTAACTACTTCTACACGACTGCGCGCGGGAGTATGAATTACAACTTGTCAATCTGTAGGCGGTCTATCCCTTTTCCTAACAGGACTAGGAGTTTAATATACTTGTACTGTTTGAGTTGGTAAAACAAACGGTTCGTTGGAGTACGCGGACCTATGGAGGTCAATATCGACGATTCCATGTCTGTCAACACATATCCCTTTTTCTAAATCAAACCAATGACATTTGAACAAGTTAATATGACCCCGTGACGTGCTTTCTTGTGTACAAAAACTCTACGATTCCTCCAACTCCCCATAAAAGGCACGACCAAGCTCATTGTAACAATTGAAAGACCCCAAATTTGATGAATAAAGATTAATTTTCTCGAAATATTTTTTTTATTATTAAGGTGTGGATTTGATATAATGTTATAGTTGTGGGTAATATTTATCAATTTTGCAAAATAAGCAAGTGGTTATCAAATATTTGATTGGTCAGGAAATATTTATTTTATCAGGAAATATTAAATGCGACGTCGTAATCATTGGTGGACCCCTAATGAAATTCTATGTATTGAGTTAGTAAAAGCACGTAAATATCTTTTATGAAAATAACGGCGTAAATTTTACCGTTAACTGTTGAAACACCGATGATGATAAAGTATAGTAATCTGGCGTGGTTGCATAGTTGCTACGGTATTGATTATTGATGCTTACGTGAGAAGTCACTCAGTTATACTCAATTATTGTTACAGTAATTGATGCATAGTATCTCACATTATTGATTCTATTATTGTCACAGTATGATCTGCACAATATTTTATATTATTAAATCAATAATTGAGATAACAAGTTATTCATATTATTATTTGTATAATTAACAATGTCTAGAAAGTTCTGTCGAGGAAAGGGTTTGGTCACCTAATTGTACGCCAATAGGGAGAAATCCTTATCAGAAAGTCCATCTTTCCTGGGAACGATCTGATTGTTAATATTGCTAGTTATAATAATGATGAATAAATGTTATTAAAAATATTGAGGGAATTTTTATGAAGTAATTGTTATAAATTTTGCTTATTATTTGAACCTCCACTTACTCATTTGTGAAAATAATGTGTTATGAGCGTGATAATATATATATATATATATATATATATATATATATATATATTGATGATTGATTGGGGGGAATTGGTGGAAAAAAAGAATGGGGGGAGGAAGATAACGGGAGGATTATTATTATTATTATATATTTATTTTATAATAAGTTTTGTTTTTTTTATGAAAAATAGAATATATTATATTTTATTTTCATAGTATTTTACTATGCACGATTACGAGTAAAAACTTGTGAAATCGGACTTCGGCTACCGTAGTGAACTTTTTTTTCTTCCCCTTTGTTTGGTCCGTGAAAAACTTTTCTAAATAGTATCCTTCCATTCTCCTATAAATAGGATGCTTAGTTTAGAATTGAAAATCACACCAGAATCAGAGAATTCTTCTTCTATAATATTAAGCGTATTTCTTTAGAGTTTAAGAAAGTTTTGAGTATAGAAAACAGTGAATGTTTTTTTCAAGAATATATCAATTATACCAGTTGGAATTGCTCTCTTTTTGAGTTAAGTGGTATTATTTATTTCATATTCGCTTACGACATTATTTTTCGTATTCGTAAGAAATTTTATTTCGTTCAATATTCGCAAAAAATATTATCTTCGTTTGATATTCGTAAGGAATATTATCTTCGTTTAATATTCGTAAGGAATATTATTTTGTTCAATATTTGTAAAGGGTATTATTTATTTCATATTCACTTACGATATTATTTTTCGTATTCGTAAGAAATTTTATTTCGTTCAATATTTGCAATAAATATTATCTTCGTTTAATATTCGTAAGGAATATTATCTTCGTTCAATATTCGTAAGGAATATTATTTTTGTTCAACAGTTGTAAGGGATGTTATTTTTGTTCAATATTCGTAAGAAATAATATTTTCTTCCATACTATGTAGTATGTAAGTAATATTATTTCGTTTCAGATTTCGAATTCTACACTCATGTTGATAAGTTTTGGCTTCTATACTCTATGAAATTAGTAGAATATCCTTGATATTTGCGCTTCATCTAGTATCTTTTCATGGAAATATTATTCTGAGCATTCTTGATAAATTTTAACCTTTTCATCTTTGGAGTACTATTCACAAGTACTATTTTGAAGATCTATTCATTGTGGGTACTATTCACCCAGTGGTACTATTTATTCATGACAAAAATTAATTTTTTTTCTCATCTAATCATTTTGATAAATTATTATTCTTGAATTTTACTCCACAAAGCAAAAGATCATGTTGAAAATTTGGACATTATTGAATTAGGATAAATTAAATTATAAATCTTTAAAATTTATCCTTTCTCTCATTTAATTGAATTCTTTTATCATTGTCATCATCATCCTCATGCTTATATTGTTATGAAAAGTCATCTTGCCGAGGTGCAAAGATTAGCTGTTGATTGGTATGATTATGACCGTGGATTATTCGATGTAATCATGACATGTAATGTTACAAATGATGTGGTAAAAGTCCTCATTGGCCCGTAGTGCATTGATGGACAGTTGTTGGTATGATCATGACCATGCATTCTCTTCGGCCAAGGGTGCAAAGATGAATTATTGTTTTGCATGTTCATGACCATTATTGGCTCGTAGTGCATGGATAATTCATGGTAGTGATATTAATGAATATCTTTGGCATGTAGTGCATGGATAATTCAGTGATGTGAATTATTTATTAAGCTGAGTCTCAGCGATAAAATTAATGATAAACTTTTAAATTATAGAAGATAGTAGATATCATGCTCTACTTGACTCTTCTAATGGATTGCTTATTCCGTTGTAGTTGTTGATCTAAAACTTGTTGTCTATTTTATTCTATCAGGTATTATAGTGTATTAGTGTTTAAGGCTAAGGATAATTTATTCTGAATTATCTTAGTCATAATATTTCTTACTGGGATATTTGAGCTCACCCTTTTCTTTCACTGTTCTCTTCAGGAATTGAGAATATAGCTGGGACTAGTCGGGGAATGAATTGACAGTCCAACTGGTTGTTTTAGTAGTCCTCACTATTCTGTGAAATAGTGTGATAATAATTGTAATGGGATTAAATTTTTTTTTGGATATTGTCTAGAAGATAATGTTCGTGTTAAAACTCTCAACTATTGTGTTGTCATATTTTGCACGACAGTTGTATAATTAAGTTTGTATTTGTATTATGTACCATGTATTTGGCGACCCAAGATGGGTGATGTATACCTATTTTGGGGGCGTCACACAATCTCCTTGGACACACACTCCAGAGTTCGTTGTTCTTTTACCGCGCTCATATGCCTTTGTATGAAATTCACAACTATTTATTTTCTAACCATTGCGGCTGAGTTGGTCCCTGTCTAGTCCCATAGCTAGGACTTGTACATTAGCCAGAATCGTTGATCCCTCAGTCAAAGCCTATAAAAACTCCATCCTATTAAATGAAGTCATAGTTAATATGGAGTATATATATGTCGTGCTTAAGTAACTTAACTTTGTCCTTTAGCCAAAGTGCAAATTTTTTATCACGATTGATTTGAATATTTTTATCAGTTATGCCGGGATGCTTCACTTTTAACTCGTCATCATACAATCTATACAATGCTATTAACATTAACATATTGGAATGTATATTGCATGTCATTGAAAGTTAATGGATAAATATGAATTTTACATGTGTACCTCATAAATTCGTCAATCTCCTCGCAATTAGGAAGAATGTAAGTATGTGCAACATGTAATTCTTGCTCAGAGAGGAATATGCGCTTCTATTTTCCATAAGCGCGACCCGATATACCAAATACAGAAAGCCGACCATTTAGTTCAACATTGCCCCCATCATCATGTCTCAAGAATCGATTAGCCTTTGTCAAGACTTTGTCTGGAAAATAGTTTGAGACAAACGTAGATATCTCATCGAAACTGTATGCCTCACATATCGACCCCTCGACATAAGCTCTATTCTTCACCTTCCTCTTAAGGTTTCTCATCACCCTATCGAAAGGGTACAACTATCTATATTGAACTGGACCCCCAACACGAGCTTCATAGTGAAGATGGATTTCAGATATGCTCTATCGAAAAAAAACCGGTCTTGCGAATATTTTTTCAAGTTTACACGTGATCTCTATGATGTTCTTCTCAAGTACGGACATGTCCTTCTCATTTAATGTTTTTGAACATAAGTCTTTGAAGAAACGACTAAGATCCATCAAAGCATCCCATTGGTTTATCAAGCAGATCCCGAAATGCTATATACATGAGTCTCTCCATGAACACATGACAGTCATGAATCTTCATCCCTTGTAATTTCCCACCCGTAACACACCTTGCAATGTTTGACACATATCCATATGGTAGTTTCAAATACTTAACCCATATGCACACATCTTCAACTTGCTTTTTGGACAATTTGTACCTTGTATGAGGTTTGACAATCTTACCATTACGAGATTCATAAAGTTCTAATTCGGGATGCTTACAAATATCTTTCATGTCCCACCGTGCCTTTATCAATATCTTTTGTCTTCACCGTAACATTCATCACGATTGTTAAACACATTGTCGAACACATTCTTCTCAATATGCATCACATCTAGATTATGACGAATCAAATTTGTAGTCGACCAATAAGGCGATTCCAAAAGATGCTTCTTTGAACCCGGTTATGAGATTCGCCAAACCCATTGATTATGTTTGTGGCATCAATATTACCAAATGGGATGACCAACAATTTCATCACATGGTCTTACATTTCTGTTCCCGACAATCGCGATGCAGGCATATCATTGTCTACTTTCCCTTTCTTGAAGTGTTCTCCATTTCTTCGAAACGAGTGATCTACCGGCAAGAATCGACGATGACAGTCAAACCAGCAAGGCTTTCGACCTTTTGATAGATTGAAAGACTTTGTATGCTCCATACAATCTGAACAAGCCAACTTCCCATGTGTACTCCATCCAGCTAACATACAAAAAGCTGGGAAGTCACTTATAGTCCACATAACCGTTGCCCTAAGGTTGAAATTTATTTTCGTTGCAACATCCCAAGTCTGTACTCCATCCTCCCACAATACCTTCAAATCATCTATACGAGGTCTCAAGTAAACATCCAAGTTCTTTCCAGGACTCTTAGGACCAAGAACCACAAGTGAAAGAAACAAGTATGGTTTTTTCATACACATCCAAGGAGGCAAGTTGTACGGAGTAACAATCACAGGAAAACATGAGTACGGAATAGCTGAGTGACCAAACGGGTTGAAACCCTCGGTGGACAATCCAAGCCTCACATTTCTAGGTTCCAATACAAACCCAGGATGTGCTAAGCTGAAATCTTTCCAAGCCTGTCCATCTGTGGGATGATTTAGTTCTCCATCTTTAGTTGGAGATTTCGCATGCCAACTCATATGTTCAGCTGTTCTTGAAGACATGTACAATCTTTTTAGCCAATGTGTTATTGGAAAATACCTTAAAATCTTAAATGGCATAGTTAATTTTTTTGTAGTCACGCCCTCTTTATTTGGCCTAAACCGACCATGACTGCAAAACGTGTACCTTGTCATATGTTCCTTTTCCTTATAAAATTACATGCAATCGTTGGGACATGCATCGATCTTTTGGTATCCAAGACCCAACTTTTTAGCCATTTTCTTACAATAGTAATAATTATCAGGTAATTTCTCACCTTCAGGCAACATACTCTTAATGGCCTTCAAGAGCGACTCAAAACACTCATGGCATATGTTGTGATCAAATTTGATGTTAAGTAATGTTGTCACTGCAGACAATGTAGTGTGTTTGGTGCAACCATGCCACAATGGCTCGCTACCCTCGTATAACAACTTAAAGAAGTCTTTGGCATTAGAAGTCATAGGTTGCTCTCTGCCTTGTTCTAAATCAAATCTGGCCCTGTAATATCATCAACCATTTCATTCATACGATGAGTACTACTTCCCGAATTGTGTACTTCTGTGATGTTACCATCTCTTCTCTGCCCATGTGCCCACCAACATTCTTTGTAATTTTTCATGAACCCAGAAACAAGTAAATGATAGTATACCATGTCTCTATCCATATAATTTACATTCTTACACTTCAAACAAGTGCATCTTATCTTGTTTTTACCATTCACACATTTCGGTGACTATAATATACTCAAAAACACTTGGCAAACCAAACTCTAAATTCAGTTGTAGCACCTATCTAGGCACTTGACTTTCGCTGTGTCATCCAAGTTCCATGATACCACGGTACTACAACTGACAACATGAGTTTATGATTAACATTTAAGCATACTTGTAAGCATATAACTTTCATTTAAGCATACTATGCATACTTATAAACATATGACATACAATGCATAATTGTAAGCATATGACATACTATCACATACTTGTAAGCATATGGCATACTTGTAAGCATATGACTTGATAGTTTAGGTGAAAGTTATATGAATATAAGCCAATCATCATGTATGATGATAAAACATATACTTTATGATCAATCTTATTTATTTATTAATAAAAAAATTATTTATTAAAGGCATTTAATTATCTACTTGGTGTTGTTTTAATAATATGTGATAAACATATAGTGTTAAGCAATACTTTTAGAATCATGATGAGATCATGCTAATGAGATCTAAATTCTAAGATAGCTTAAATGTAAAATGTTCTCAATCAATGGATTACTAAAAAGGGGATTAGTGAATCCAGATAGATTGGTACATACGTTGCTTGTTCATTGGATGAGAATAATTTGTGTGGAGACACTAAAGTAAGTATGTAGGTGCTTATTGGAGAATAAGTTCACTAAACATGACTCGCTAAAGAATACCTAATAAAGTTTTATTTGTCTGTCAATAGAAGTTCCTATAGTGATAGTAGTACAAATGATCCTTAGACTTGAGATCATCATAGTATCTTATGTATAATGAATTACATTTTGACTTATTTCTTAAGACCCTTAGGGTATATCAAAGGATATGCTTAGGTGTAATAAGTTATGTAAGACCCCAACTTTTTAATGAATAAAATCAAATTTCCTTTATTTATTATTGTGAATAATAAGGTATTAATTTGATATAATACTTTGGTTATGGGTGAAATGTGAAAATTTTGCAAAATAAGCAAGTGGTTATAAAATACTCATTGTTGTCGGGGAATATTCGTTTGGTCGTGGAATATTCTTTCTGTCGGGGAATATTAAATGCGACAAGTAGCAGCCTATTTATGGGCCCCATAACGGATAACGGTCGAATGAAGAAAATGAAAAAATTAAATAACGGCGTAGTTGTTATCAATTAACATTGTTGGAATACCCGGTGGTTAAAGTAAAGTGTCTGGCGTTGTTGCACGAAGAAGATACCAGATTGCACGCAGTATTGTTGAATTATTGATCCTTACGTAAGAAGGCACTACTCAATAATTGTCACAGTAGTTACTGTTCAATATTTTATTTTATTGATTCAATAATTGTTGCATTAATATTTTATATTATTATTGTTTCAATAATAATCATCGCATACAGAGATTCCATTATCGGATCGAGAATTCAGATTATTTGGAATAATATTATTAGATAACATTATTGGCAATATCTAGAAAGTTCTATCAAGGAGAGGTTTGGTCACCTAATTGCGTGCCGGTAAGGAGAAATCCTTATTGGAAAGCCCCCTCTTTCCTGGGAACGGCCTGGTTGTCATAATTGTGATTCTGTAATATTATATGTGAATAATTAATTATTGATTTATATGATAAGGAAATATTCATTTGATGTGGATATAAATGATGGATTTATTTATGTGGTTATAAATGATGGAATTAATGTTGAGGTGTTTTATCAGTATTTTGTCGGATTGGAGGTATTAAAAATCAAACCACTATTTTTGAGATATATTGCGGGAGTTATAATTTTTAATCCGACCGTTGGATCGTTGTGATTTTTGAATATATTATACATATATAAGTTGAGTATATGTCCACAAATTTTGAACCGTTAAAAACGAACGTATGATTTGTTATGAATTTTAAGAGGTGACTGATTCGGAAATTATGTTATAAATCATTTTGGTGGAAAATTCTAGAATTGGTGGGCCCCACTTTTGGTTGGTGAAAATGTGCTGAGATTTTTATTCAAAGGTGGTGGGTGGGAATAGTAGTAGGTAAAGCCATCAGGTTGCAGGTTAAGTCTGTTAGGTTTGTAATATTCATGAACGCAATCAAATTGCAAAAATAAGCGAAAGCGTGTAAAAATCAGAGTTTTAAAATTTTACAAACCATATACCCGGATCACCCTTTATGCACAATTATTAATTAAACGAAAATATGAAGGACAAGAATCATACCCTTGAAGATCCGAAGCTTCCTCGTGTACAAGTTCACCTCGATCCTTTTTCGTTCAACTTGAATCCACGGGTTTGGTTCCTTCATTTGATCAACATTAGCCACCCAAGTGTTTGGCCTCAGAGGTGATCCACCAAGGAAAAAGAATTTTCAAGAAGAAGGGGTGGTTGGCTAAACCCTAGTTTTTCTATCTCTATAGAAAAGGCGTAATCTCCCAACTATTGGAATTATTACGTATGTTGTAAAAGTCAACAACCACACCACCCATAATAAGACTCCTCTTATTTATAGATGTGGGCAACCCACCTTAACAATTAAGGAATTGGGATTTATTTAATTAATTAAATTCTTTTAATTAATTAAGCTCCCTAATCTTATTAGGGATAATTAATTAAACTCCTTTAACTAATTTTCCTTCCTAATCCAATTAGGAATAAATGAGAGTACTTATATTAAATTAATTCCTAAACTCTTTTAGAAATTAAAATAATAATAATTGTAATAATATTAATAAGACTCTTCTTATTAATTTATATTTAATATTTCTAAAATATTAAATAATAAATATTAAGCTATTTAATTTATTCTATCAAAGATAGATTAAATTAAATATACATAATATATTATTACGATTATTCCATTAACTTCTTAAATAATTATTCTTCCTTTTATGGTGTGACCCTTTAGGTTCTCCATATTAAACCCAGGTTGTGAATAAATCAATTAGAACAATTCTAATCTTATTTAAATAAATAAATTAAACAATTAATTTATTTAAATAAATAATATTTATTCTACAATAGGGATAAGCCTCCTAGCGATCAGCGACTTTCCGGATAATATAGATTTCAACATTAATCATTAAAGAACCTTTGAGTAAATAGTTACTGTGCACAATTCAATCCTTCCACCATACAATGTCTCAATTAAATATAAGACATGGAATTCATTGTCAAGTCTTATTTTATTTAATTATATGTATTTCGACTCTTAAATGCACAACTCAAATAATGCAAATTAGAAACTCCTTTCTAATTTCATTCGCCGCCAAGGACTCTTTGGGTTGTCATTTATCGAATCACATAGGACATTTCTCTTCTTTTAATAAGTGGTAGATTCTTTATTGATCATATATTATCTCCATCTAACTTATTATACCCAAGCATACCCTTTGATATACCCTAAGGGTCTTAAGAAATAAGTCAAAGTATAACTCATCATACACAAGATCTTATGATGATCTCAAGTCCAAGGATCACTTAGATTACTATCACTACTGAGAATTCCTATTGACGAGCAAGTAAAACTCCATTAGGTATTCCTTAGCGAGCCAACGTTCAAATGAACTTATTCTCTAATAAGCACCTACATACTTGCTTTAGTGTCTCCACACAAATGATCATGAGATCAATCATCCTCATCCATGAGAAAGCGTTAACGATGTACCAATCTATCGGATTCACTAATCCCCAATTTAGTAATCCAACGATTGAGAACTATTTTAGTTTTAAGCTTTCTAAGAATTTAGATCTCATTAGAATGATCATCATCATTATTCTAAAAGCATTGCTTAAAACTATGGGTTTATCACATATTATAAAACAAAGATCATGTAGATAATTAAAAGCCTTTAATAAATTAATACTTTTATTAATAAATGAATAAGATTGTTACAAAGTATATGCTTTATCATCAAACATAATTGGCTTGTGTGCATATTACTTTCAATCTCCCACTTGCACTAAAGCCAATCGCCATTGTATCTTATACTCTTCTTCTCTAAGTGACGATTATCCCTTTGTTGGATAAGCTTTAGTTAATGGATATGTAATGTTGTTCATGAGAGTCCACTATCTCTATAGTGATTTCCCATTTTTCAATGATTCTAAGAATCAAATGAAAGTGCCACAACACATGTTTAGATCCAAGATGAGACTTAGGAACTATTCCTAGTTACGTAATGAACTTTTAATCCAAACAATCAACTTGCGCCTTCATTTATAGCTATATACTTTGTCTTTATCACTAAACCAAAGAACTCTTTCTTTGTTTGGAACCTTTCAATTCATCGCACTAATCGTTCAAGGTAACCCTTTACCTTAAAGTGGATTTTCTCATCATCTTGGTGCATGCGAAAAACTTGAGTCTGTTAAGCCCTCTAGTTTTATTTAGACCCACCATGAATATGATCACATCCTTAGTGCTTGGGTTAAGCACTTTAAGATGTTTGTTCACAGACTCATAGTGAACTTCTCCATAATATGACTGATCAACATCAGGTCTCGTACATTTCATTGCATACATGATTGTCACTCATGCGACCTCTCTTTTCAGGAGTCTGTGGGGACTATTAAGAGAGATACACTCCATAGCTCATCAACATGAGACATCTCTTGGAGTTTGCCATGCTAAACGACTTTAGCATCAAATGAATATACGTTCGAGCATCCTCTTGTATCTATCTATATAGATTTTATCCCCAATTAAGATACTCTTCCCAAATCATTCGTGGAGGAATTTTTAGACAACTTTATCTTTTTCGATTGTAGCATTAGTATGTCATTCCTTATCAAGTAGTATATCAACATATAATATTAGGAATGTCACTGGCGCTCCCATTGTCCCTTTTGTATACACTAGAACTCTTACCTCATCGTATATGTAATGGATCATCATCTTCTATGATGTGTACCTCATCATCATCATCTATGATGAATCCATACCTCCTGTATCTTCTTGGTACTATTCCGATTTCTGATTAGGTTGTGGTATAATAGGTCTATCTACTGAGTTCCTCTTATTTGACTTATAGTATTTTGTGGTTCTTGAACTCTTCAAGATCTATTATCCTCCCACTAGCCCCTTCAATGATAAACACCTTTATCTTAGAAATGCGTGTGTTCATAATAAACACCTTTTGCTAAGTAGAATTATAGAACATATACCCTAAACTTACTTTAGGATGTCCCACAAATCTGTACTTGTCAAATCTTATCCCAAGCTTATCCTTTGAAACATTTTCATATAAGTTGGACAACCCCTTAACTTAATATACTTAAGATTTGGAATCCTCCCTGTCCATAACTTTTATGGAGTCTTGGGGCCGGATTTTGAGGTTACCTTTTCCGTAGATATACAGCCATTTCTAGGACATTATCCTAGAAGGATACTGGAATGTCGGTAAAATCATTATGGACCGCACCATGTCCAACAAAGTACGATTTTTCATTCAGATACATCAATCAATTATTGCGTATCAGGATGTGTCCATTATGAGAAAACCATTTGAGATGATCTAGAAACTTATTGCACAAGTATTTATTCCTTGATCTAATCAAAGAATCTTAATACTTTGCCAATTTATTTCATTTCTGAATTCTTTGAACCTTTCAAATAATTCATACTTGTATTTCAACAAATACATACATTCAACTCTTTGAATAATCATCTCCTTTTCTTATACTAATTTGTTCAATATGCAAAATTATTTTCATGTAAGTTAAGTATACAAAATTTATTAAGTAATATTCGATTCTATACAAAACATTATTATTATAAATAGAACAACAATTGTTCTTAATTATAATACCATGATTTCATTGTCCAACAATAAAATGGAAATAATATTTTTAACAAGAATTGGAATACAATAACAACTTATTGACTTAATAGATTTGCCTGTAAGCATTGCTAAACTATAAGTTTCTATGGATAATATCGCAAACAACCTTTGCTTCATTTCCCACACATAGGATTACTTACCTTGTTTAACTTTTTATACGCTTGGTCCCTTCATAAATCTATATTTATGATAATCAAAGTCGGTATCCAATACCCAAGTAGAACCTTGACTTAAAGAAATTTTATTTTAAATCATGAACAAATTTGTATTTATATAGAAACTTCACTAAGCTTCTTTGGTTAGCCTCTGCAAGATACTTCTCGCAGATTTCTTTCCAAAGTGTCGAAGCTTATTGCGAAAGGGAAGCAAACTCCTTTGCTATCCGTGATCGATTTTGTTCTTATTATCCTTTGTTTATGCCTTTCTATTTACCTTCTTTTAATCGTTCTTCTTTTCGGAAGATCCTTTTGGCCCCTACCAAGAAGACATGGTCTTTCTTGGTTTGAAAGTGACTCTCAACATTTTTCAACATGTTAAGCAAATCAATGAGGTCGATATCTAGCTTGTTCATATGAAAAATTCACAACAATTGTGAAAAGAGTTAGGGAGTGAGTGCATGATCAAATCTTGGCTCAACTATCCATCCATGGCGAAACTGTTGTCCTAATTGATCAATCAAATTGATAAAGTTAAGGACACGTATATCGTCATCTTGTAGTGTCATGACCATTCTAGATCGGAAGAGCTCCTTAGATATCTCGATATCTATCATCCCTACTTTCCTCACCATCAACTACTTGATGTAGGGAATATAGTAGAAGCATCCATAGTTTCATCGCCGTGGTTCAAGCTCGTTACTTTCAAAATCTGAGCATGATGCATTGAGCCAATCGCATCATCATCTTGCCACTTTCTAAAAGTAGCAATTGGGACATTGTATGGTGGAAGGATTGAATTTTACAGTAACTATTTACTCAAAGGTTCTCTTATGATTAATGTTGAAATATATATTATCTGAAAAGTCGTTGATCTCTAGGCTTATCCCTATTGTAGAATAAATATTATTTATTTAAATAAGATTATAATTGTTCTAATTGATTTATTCATAACCGGTTTAATATGGAGAACCTAAAGGATCACACCATAAAAGGAAGAATAATTATTTAAGAAATTAATGGCATAATCGTAATAATATGTTAAGTATATTTAATTTAATCTATGGTGATAGAATAAATTAAATAGCTTAATATTTATTATTTAACATTTTGGAAATATTAAATATAAATTAATAAGAGGAGTCTTATTAATATTATCACAATTATTATTATTTTAATTTCTAAAAAAGTTTAGCAATTAATTTAATATAAGTACTCTCATTTATTCCTAATAGGATTCGGAGGAAAAATTAGTTAAAAGAGTTTAATTAATTATCCCTAATAAAATTAGGGAGCCCAATTAGTTAAAGGAGTTTAATTAAATAAATAATACCTTATTTTAATTAAATAGAGTTACCTAATATCTTTATAAGAGGAGTCTTATATCAATTATTATATATACGTATTTCCAAAAAGTTGGAGAGTACGCCCTCTTTTACTATAGAGATAGGAAAAACTAGGGTTTGAGTCAATACACCCTTCTTCTTGAAAATTCTTTTTCTTTGGTGGATCACCTGTAGAGGCCATACACTTGGGTGGCTAATATTGATCAAAGGATGAAATCTACCCGGAGATTCAAGGAGATCGCAGAGAAGTAGGAGTTGAACTTGTACTGTGGCAGCTCGTATCTACAAGGGTATGATTCCATAACTTCTTGTTCTTCGTTTTAATTAATAATATGCATAAAGGATGATTCGGGTAATTTGTTTGTGAAAAATTTTAAAATCTGATTTTATTTTGCTTCCGCTAATTTTGTAATTTGATTGCTACTTTACTCGTCACAAAACCTAACAATATGGTCAGTTTAAATGTAAGTCAGTTTAAGAATATGACTTACATTTAAGCATATTATGCATACTTGTAAGCATATGACTTGACTTGAGCATACTTGTAATCATATGACTTGACTTGAACATACTTGTAAGCATATGACTTGACTTAAGCATACTTGTAAACATATGACTTACATTTAAGCATACTATACATACTTGTAAGCATACGACATACTTGTAAGCATGTGAGTTTATAGTTTTAGTTCTCTTTTGAAAACTGAATAGATCATCTTGAACTAAACAACAAAATCTATTCTGAATATATGCAGGGTCTCTACCACTAGGCCATATGAAAGCTAAACTATGATTTTATGTGTGTTGTTCTAAATTATCAACTAACACTGATATATTCAACAAAGCTACATAGGATTTCCTTCGCAATAGTTTTGAAGCTAATGAATGAAGTATTGAAGTGTGCTAACACCATGTTCTAGCTCAAAGATCTTTCTTGTATTTAAGAGGAAAAATGAAAGGTTATTGTTTGATGACTCTTAGATCAAGTGAGCACTAAAAGCTAGATAAGAGGGAACTGATATTGTCCAAAAACTTGAAAATCAAAAATATGGAGTAATAAGAGTGAAACTTTGGACAATACAACTATGATTGTATTTGGTCATTATATAGTTTCTTCACATGATGAACAACAAACTAGGGAATATAACTTATATTCATTTTTATGCACAAAATCAAGATACATAGAATAATTTGGTAGTTGGGAACATAGCTAGTAAAATTCTCCAGGAGATCGAAGTGCAATCGCGACTCAGTTAGATTCAGAATATCATTCAACAATACGTTTTTATGTCCACAGAACTGCTAAAGTCTAATGTGATTTGCAAGTGAAGTTACTTATTTCTACATTCAGAATAGGGAAAAGAGAAATAACAAAAGACTTAATTCTCCAATTTTAAATATGTAAATATTATCATACTGTAAGACCCCAACTTTTATGAATAGACATTTAATTTTCTCCAAATATCTTTTTGAATAATAAGGTGTGGATTTGATATAATGTTATAGTTGTGGGTAATATTTATAAATTTTGCAAAGTAAGCAAGTTATTAGAAAATATTCGATTGGTCGGGGAATATTCATTTTATCAGGGAATATTCGTACGACGGCACATTTATTGGTGGACCCCACAACAAAATTATTGTCGGAGTTAGAAAACGACATAAATAACTTTTTATAAAACTAACTGAAATTTTTTTACCATTAACTATTAAAATACCCGATGATAAAAGTACAGTAATACACGTGGTTGCATCGTAGCACACGGTATTGTACAGTATATTTGATTATTGATGCTTACATGAGAAGTCACTCAATTTTGTTCAATTATTGCCACATTAATTGATGCATAGTATCTCACGTTATTGATTCAAATTATTGTCATAATATTTTATATTATTAAATCAATAATTGAGACGACAAAGCTATTCATATTATTATTTGCATTATTAACAATGTCTAGAAAGTTCTGTCGAGGAAAAGGGTTTGGTCACCTAATTATGCGCCAATAGAGAGAAATCCTTATCGGAAAGCCCCATCTTTCCTGGGAATGATCTGGTTGTTAATATTGTGAATTATAATATTAATGATGAATGTTATTAAAATTATGTTTTGTGAGGGGTATTTTATGAAGTATTTGTTGTAAATTTGACTTATTATATGGACCCCTACTTTCTCATTTTTCAAAATTGTCGGGAGAAAGTTATCTGAGTTTTGATTTATATATATATATATATGTATATATATATAGATTGCCTTCCATATAAGGCAGGTGGGGTTTTTAAATATATATATATATATATTATTAGTTTTGTTTTATTTAAATATTATATTATTATTTTAAAATCGGACGTCTGAAGTTTTCATTCGTGATTCTGCAACTGTTGGTCTGTGAAAAAAATTTCTAAATAGTATCATGTCATTCTCCTATAAATAGGATGCTTAGTTTAGAATTGAAAATCACACAAGAAACAAATAAATATTCTTCTATAATATTGAGTGTATTCTTTTGAGTTTAAGGAAGCTTTGAGCGTAGAAAACAGTATGAGTTTTCTTCAAGAATATCCCCGCACTACCAGTCAGAAATACTCTCTTTTTAAGGTAAGAGATATTATTTTTGTTCAATATTTGTAAGAAATAATATTTTCTTCCATACTATGTAGTATGTAAGTAATATTATTTCGTTTCAGATTCTGATTTCTACACTCATTTTGTTAAAGTATTGCTTCTATACTCCTTGTAATTAGTAGAATATCCTTGAAATTTGCGCTTCATCTAGTATCGTTTCACAAGGATATTTTTCTGAACATTCTTGTTAAAATTTAATCTTTTCATACCGGGATACTATTCACGGGGTACTATTCACCCAAAAAATTTATTTCTTTTCTGTCCAAATTATTTTTGATACATGAATATTATTCTTGAATTTTACTCTACAAAGCAGTTGTCATGTTGACAATTTGGACATTTTTAAACTTTGGATAAATTAAAAATCTTTAATATTTATCCTTGATTTCGTTTGATTGATGCTTATAGCATTGTCATTATCCTCATGTTTATATTGTGATTAAAGTCATCTTTGACCCGTAGTGCATAGATGGACTGTTGATTGGTATGATTATGACTATGTATCGGTATAATCATGACCTTTGGTGATAATACGAATATGCTTGGCCCGTAGTGCATGGATGATTCGTAGATGTGATAATAATGAATACCCTTGGCCCGTAGTGCATGGATAATTCAGTGATGTGGATTATTTATTGAGCTGAGTCTCGGCGATAAAATTGATGTGATGCCCCCAAAACAGGTATACATCACCCATCTTGAGTCGCCAAATACATGGTACGAAATTCAAATACATCTTAATTATACAACAGTCGTGTAAAATACGAAAAAACATAATCTATGAATTTTAATAAGAATATTGTCATCTAGATAATATCCACACTCAATGGAGTCCTCATTATATTTATTGTCACACTTTTTAACAGAATAGTGAGGACTACTAATGCTATCATCCGAATAGGCACTCTCAGATCCCCGATTAGTCTAGTCCCTACGTTCTCATTTCTCAAGAGAAAAAGTGAAAGAAAGGGTGAGCTCAACTAGCCCAGTAAGAAATATTATGACTAAGATAATGCAAAATAATTTATCATTAGTCTTCAACAGTGTTAAACTGATAAAAATAACAAATATCAAGTTTAACTACAAGCAATCCATTAAAAGAGTCAAGTAGAGAATAAAATCTACTATCTTTTATGATTTAAAAGGTTTTGCATCACTTTCATCGCTGAGACTCAGCTTAGTAAATAATCCACATCATCGAATCACCCCTGCACTACGGCCAAGGATATTCTTTAGTATCACAACCACAAATTATCCATGCACTACGGGCCAAGGATATTTGTGTATTCATTAATGGTCATATACATGCCAACAACTGTCCATCAATGCACTATGGGCCAATGAGGACTTTTACCAAATCATTTGTAACATTACGGTCATGATTATACCGAATAATCCCTAGTCATAATCATACCAAGTCCATCTATGCACTACAGGCCACAGATGACTTTCAACATTTTATAAACATGAGGATGATGATGATGATAAAAGAATTCAATAAAACAGGTTCAAGAATTAATTTGTCTAGGAACCAATAACATCCAAATTGTCAACATGATATTTCTTTGTGGAGTAAAATTCAAGAATGCTCAGAAGAATATTTCCATGAAAAGATACTGGATTAAGCGCAAATATCAAAGATATTCCACTAATTTCATGGATTATAGAAGTCAAAACTTTAACCTACTAAGTATAATAAAGAATGGAATAACAAAAGAAATCACCGGGCATGTGATAGGCCAAATGCAGGCGGAGTTATTCCAAATGAATAATAAATAACGGAATCAGTCCGAATTAAAGAAACGCATGTACATGATATTCCAACATAATAATAAAGATTTTAATCAGTCCGGCGTAAAAGCGCATGCAGGATATTCCAGCAGAATAATAAAGGCGGAATCGGTGTCCGTAAAACTCATGAGACATGATATTCCAAATGAATATTAAAGAATGGAATAATAGAAGAATTTCACCAAGTATACAGATTGCTTAGCATAAATAGGTTATTCAACATAATAACAAAGAATGGAATAACAGAAGTTCTCTTCATGAAGATGAAAGAAAGAAATAATATTCCGTACCTTAGAAAAATTAAAACTGGATACTGGAGTAGAAAGGTAGCAGACTTCTATTCTTCTTTCTCTCTATAATAATTGCTCTAAAGCTTTTGTGAAATGGTGAAAATGAAGGAAGGATGAGCTTCTATTTATAGGAAAATATAGTTTCGATAATTGCACGTTTTGGGGCTCAAAAATTACAGTATAATACCTTTCTCTTTTTCTTCATTTTTAATTTAGTCCTGCAAGTATTATCAATCTTGCACCACCTCCCCTAATAGTAAATAATGTGAATCAATAGTACAATCATGTGAATAAATAGTATAATCATGTGAAAAAATTAATTACAATATAGTACCTTCAACTATATCTCCATTTTTAACTTAGTCATGCAAGTATTATCAATCTTGCACCAACTCCCCTAATAGTACATGAATGTGATTCAATAGTACCCATATGTGAACAAATAGTTATATAAGCATGTGAATTAGTAGCAATTAATTGCTCATTTATCCGATAAATTACCCGATTTATCAATATAACCCCTAAACATCAATTATCATCGAAATAGATGTCGATTTCCATTAACACTAATAATCCCAACACAATGGAACTATCAATTTCATCTTTAATCAACACAAATTATTCATCATTAATATTATAACTCATAATATTTAACAATCAGGTCGTTCTCAGGAAAGAGGGGGCTTTTCGATAAGGATTTCTCCTTATCGGCGCGCAATTAGGTGACCAAACCTCTCCTTGACAGAACTTTCTAGACATTGTCAATATTGCAAATAATAATATGAATAACTTTGTCGTCTCAATTATTGATTTAATAATAACAAATATTATGCAGATGATACTGTAACAATAATTGAATCAATAATATGAGAAATATGATGCAGCAATTACTGTAGCAATAATTGAGTATAATTGAGTGACTTCTCACGTAAGCATTAATAATCAATACCTTGTGCTACTATGCAACCACGCGTATTACTATACTTTTACTACCGGGTAGTTCAACAGTTTAACGGTAACCCTTTCGCCGTTATTTTCATAAAGTATTTTTGTCGTTTTCTCAATCTGACAATAATTCCGTTGTAGGGTCCACCAATGATTGTCCCGTTGTACGAATATTCCCTGCTAAAACGAATATTCCCCGACCAATCGAATATTATATAACAACTTGCGTACTTTGCAAAACTTGTAAATAATACCCATAACTATAACAGTATATCATATCCACACCATAATATTCAAAAATATATTTTGAGAAAAATTAATCTTTATTCAAAAAGTTGGGGTCTTACAATCTCCCCTTCTTATGAAATTTCGTCCTCGAAATTAGGGTGCGTACCTGGTATGTCGAAGAGATGAGGATACCTTGACAACATCTCAGATTTTAACTCCCAAGTCATTTCCACCACATCGTGGTTTCTCCACAAAACTTTGACTTGAGGTATAACCTTGGAGCGTAGAACATGATCCTTCTTATCCAAGATTTTAACAGGTAACTCTTCATATGTTAAATCTTCCTCTATCTCTTCTGGTTCTAACTCAATAATATGGTTCGGGTCTTTCACATATTTATGTAACATAGATATGTGGAACACGTTATGAACACGAGACATACTTGGCGGTAAGGCGAGTCTATATGCCATAGTTCCTACTCGCTCGAGGATTAAAAATGGGCCGATGAATCGAGGATTGAGCTCTCCTCTCTTTTCAAATCTTGTAACTCCTTTCCATGGAGCAACACGTAACAACACATGATCTCCAATATCGAATTCTACATCCTTTTGATAAAGATAAGCATAACTCTTTTGTCGATCTTGTGAGGTTTTTATACGTTGTCGGATCGTTTGAATCTTTTCCGTCGTCATATGCACCAAATTCGGTCCCAACAACGTTGCTTCACCCACCTCATCCCAGCATACTAGAGAACGACACTTTCTTCCATACAACGCCTCAAATTGAGCCATGCCAATACTTGCTTGATAACTGTTGTTGTAGGAAAACTCCACCAATGGTAAGAACTTATCCCAACTTCCCTTGAAGTCAAGGACACAGAGTCTTAATAAATCTTCAAGAGTTTGAATAGTTGTAAGACCCCAAAATTTTTTTTAAATAAAAAGGAATTTCCTTTATTTATTATCTTGAAATAGTAAGGGTTGATTTGATTAATGTGGATAGTTAAGGGTTAAATACGTAAATATTTCAAAATAAGCAAGTGGTTATAAAATATTCATTTTGTTTGGGAATATTCGTTTGGTCGTGGAATATTAAATGCATTGTCGGGAATATTAAATGACTGACGGTAGCAAATGTGTGGGCCCCATAACGGAAAGCGATTGGATGAAGAAAGCGACAAATATAAGTTGGTTAAAAATAACGGCGTAGTTGTTACCATTAAGATCATTGGAATACCCGATGGTTAAAATACTGATTATTACTGGCGTGGTTGCGCGATAAAGAATACCAGATTGCTGACAAGATTGTTGAATTATTGATTCGTACGTAAGATGGCACTACTCAATAATTTTCACGGTGAGTTCTTTATTCAATATTTTATTTTATTGATTCAATAATTCTTTGCGTTGATATTTTATATTATTGTTGTTCAATAATTGTCCTTCGCGATGATTTCCCATTATCGGATCAATAATTCATATTATTTGAATAATATTATTAGATAACATTATTGGCAATGTCTAGAAAGTTCGGCTAAGGAGAGGTTTGGTCACCTAATCCTAATTGGCGCCAGAGAAGGAGAGATCCTTATTCGAAAGCCCCTCTTTCACGGGAACTTTGGTTGTCATAAATGAGATTACGTAATATTATTTATGAATAATTAATTATTGATTCATATGATAAGGAAATATTTATTTTATATGAATATAAATGATGGATTTATTTATGTGGTTATTAATGAAGGAATTAATCTTTGAGATGTTTTATTTGTATTTTGTCGGATTGGAGGTATTAAAAGATCAAATCGGTGTTATTCTGACTTTATTGTGTGAGTTATAATATTTAATCCGACCGTTGGATCGTTGTAATTTTGGATATGTTATACATATATAAGTTGAGTATATGTCCACAAATTTTGAACCGATTAAAATGCACGAATGATTTGTTGTGAATTTTAAGAGGTGTCGGATTCGGAAATTAGGTTTATAATTGATTTTGGTGGAAAATTCTAGAATTGAGTAGGCCCCACTTGTGGTTGGTAAAAGAAATGTGCTGAATTTTATTTCAAATGTGGTGGGTGGCAATAGTAGCGAGGTAAAAGCCATCGGGTAGCAGTCAAGTGCGCTTGGTGGGCTAACATTTTCCTATAAATAGAAATTTAAGTTAGAATTGAAAATCACACGAAACAAGTTTTCTCTCTTTCTCTCTATATTATCGAGTGTATTTTGTGAGTATTTTGAGTATACTTTGAGTATTGTTAGAGGCGGTGCAAGTTCCCTTCAAAGACTATATCAGGTGTTTCAACTAGAAATCTTGATTCTTTGAGGTAAGGGATGTTATTTTCTTCTCAAATGATATTATTTCTTCAATATCATTATCTTTGAAATATTGGTTGGTACTTTTATCAAATTTGGAACTTTTTCATATGGGGTTACTATTCATGAGTTACTATTCACGAGTTACTATTTATGAGTTACTATTCACGAGTTATTATTCACGAGTACTATTCAGCGTAAGCGTGAAGATGTTTTTTTGTGGAATTTCTATCTTTGGGTGTCTGAGTTCTTATTCACGTATCTTGTCTTATTCACGATTATCTGATCTATTCACGAATCTGGCACTATTCAGAAAAATGAAAATTTTTCTTTTCGTCTAAAATATCTATTACGGATACTAGCTTTGATTGTATCCATGTTTTGATCATTCTTGAATTTTACTTCACTATGATTATTTATGAAGTATTTTTGAACTCCGGATTGTTTAAAGTACGAATCCATAATATTTGTCATTTTGTTTCCTTTGGATTCGTTTCTTTAAAAATATTTTTCATCATCCTCGGTCTTAAATGATGATATTATTGAATATCTTTGGCTTTGTAGTGCAAAGATGAATGATTTCGATGAATATCTTTGGCTGTAGTGTAAAGATGAATGATTTCTGAAGAATATCTTTGGCTCAGAAAGTGCAAAGATGAGCAGTGTTTAAATGAACATGACCGATCGATGAATATCTTTGGCCTTTAGTGCAAAGATGAGCAGTGTTGAGATGAACATGACCGATTGATGAATATCTTTGGCACTGTAGTGCAAAGATGAATATTTGATTTGAGATGAATATTGATTGATGTTACGAGGATAAAATATTGATGATGGACCGTTAAATTCATAGATTATAGTAGATTTCATTCTCTCACGTAACTCTTCTATGAATTATTATTTCATTGCTGAATATTGATCTGAAACTTGTTGTCTATTGTATTCTATCGATTTTTTCCTGTTGGAGACTAACGATAATTTGTTGTATATTATCTTAGTCATAGTATTCTTTCTTGGGCTAGTTGAGCTCACCCTTTTCCTTGTTGTTCCATTTTTCTTCTCGGAGGCGAGAATGTAGCGAGTACTAGTGGGGTATGGAATGAAGGTTCTAGAGAGAGTTGTTTAGTAGTCCTCACCATTATTGTAAAATAATGTATCAATAAATGTGATGAGGATTTATTTGAGTATAAATATTGTGCAGAAGATAATATTTGTATTTAAACTCACGATTTTATTGTTGTGATAATAAAGTTGTAGTTGTTTCTGTACCATGTATTTGGCGACTCAGAATGGGTTGGATGGAATGGACCTATTTTGGGGTCGTCACAATAGTCCTTTCCGACTGCCCGTCCGTCTGAGGATGATATTCTGAGCTAAATCGTAAATCTGTGCCCAAAGCTTTTTGCAAACTAACCCAAAATCGTGAAGTAAATATTGGGTCTCGATCAGAAACTATGGATACTGGCATACCATGCAGTCTTATAATCTTGTTTATGTACATACTAGCAAGACGTTCAAGTGTATAAGTTTCTCGTATAGGTAGGAAATGAGCAGAGTTGGTCAATCTATCAATAATGACCCAAATTGCATCTATGCCTTAAGAAACCTTGGGAAGACCAGTAACGAAATCCATGGTAATGTGCTCCCACTTCCATTCTGGAATTTCAAGTGGTTGCAAGTGACCTTTTAGTACTTGATGTTCCGCCTTGACTCATTGACAAGTTACACACCTTGAGATAAACTCCGATATCTCTCTATTCATATTGCTCCACCAAAATGTATGTCAAAGATCATGATACATCTTGGTACTCCCAGGATGGATTGCAAACGGTGTGTTGTACGCCTCCATCATGATTTTATACTTTAAATCAGGGTCGTTAGGAACACAAAGTTTGGAGTTGACTCGAAGTATTCCTTCGTCATCGATTCTTGCTTTCGGCATAGCACCTTCTTGCACTTTCTTCTTCATACGCATTAGCTCCAGGTCTATAGCTTGAGCAGTTTTAACTTTATCGATTAAAGTCAGTTCTACTTTATGTTTGCCATCATCATGTGGGTCCCTGGAGTCTTTAACTCTATCTCCATCCTTTGCAAGTCACACAAAATGGGCCTTTGCGTTGACAATATCGCACTCGTACCCGCATATGATCTTCTACTCAATGCGTCAGCTACCACGTTCGCTTTTCCAGGATGGTATTGAATGGTATGATCATAATCTTTCAAAAGTTCAAGCCAATGTCGTTGCCGCATGTTGAGTTCCTTTTGGGTGAAGAAATATTTGAGGCTTTTATGATCCGTATAGATCTCCACCTTCTCTCCATATAGGTAATGCCTCCAAATCTTAAAGCTTAAAAGCATCACGCTTAACTCTAGATCATGAGTAGGATAATTCCTCTCATATTCTTTGAGTTGTCTTGAGGCGTAGGCTATGAGTTTTCCATGTTTAATGAGAACACATCCTAACCCTTTGCCCGATGCATCACTGTAGATGCCAAATCCCTCCGAGCCATATGGTATTGTCAACAGGTGCTGAAATGAGTCTTCTCTTGAGTTCTTGAAAACTCTTCTCACATTCCTCTCCCCAACAGAACTTTGTATCTTTTCGAGTCAGCTGAGTTAATGGAGTAGCGATTCGAGAAAATCCTTCTACGAATCTCCGATAATAACCAGCTAATCCGAGAAAGCTACATACTTCGGTCACTGATTTAGGTTGGTCCCAGCTTTGAATAGCTTCAATCTTTGTCGGGTCAATAGATATTCCTTGACTTGACACTACGTGTCCAAGGAATGCTACTTCCTCAAGCCAGAACTCACATTTCTTCAACTTGGCATATAGCTTATTTTCACGTAGCTTTTGGAGTATCAGCCTCAAGTGTTGCTCATGGTCTTCAAGGGTTTTGGAGTATATGAGGATGTCATCAATAAAGATGACCACAAAGTGATCCAAATATTCCTTGAATACTCGGTTCATCATATCTATGAAGACAGTAGGAGCATTAGTCAATCCAAAGGACATGACCAGGAATTCATAATGCCCGTACCGAGTTCTGAAAGCCGTCTTTGGAATGTCATCGGTTCTAATCTTTAATTGATGATATCTTGAATGAAGATCTATCTTTGAAAAGAATTTGGCACCTTACAACTGGTCAAACAGGTCATCAATGCGAGGTAACGGATACCTATTCTTGATGGCGACATGATTCAACTCCCGATAGTCAATACAAAGTCGCATACTTCCATCTTTATTCTTCACGAATAGAAAAGGAGCACCCCAAGGAGATGTACTAGGACGAATGAAACCAATGTCTAATAATTCCTGCAATTGGGTCTTTAACTCCTGAAGTTCAATAGGAACCATTCGATATGGGGCTTTGGAAATGGGTTTTGTACCGGGTTCAAGGTCGATACAAAATTCAATTTCACGCTCTGGGGGTAGGCCAGGAAGTTCTTCGGGGAATAAGTCAGGGAATTTATTAACAATAGAAATATCATTCAAATCGGCGTATTTTGTTTAAATCATGACATGAGCTAAGAAAGTTTGACATCCGCTTTTTAATAAACGAATAGCTTTATGGCTTGAGATGACCGTGATTGATTTTAATGGTTTGGTCGCTTGAATTTGCATAATAGGTTGATTAGGAATATGAAAGCTAACAACCTTACAAAAACAATCAATTTTAGCATGTTGAGTAGTTAACCAATCAATCCCTAGAATAACGTCAAATGCAAGTATTTTAAAAGAAATAAGATCGACAGGTAACGTGCGGTTACCAATTTGAATAAAACAAGACTTATAAACAGTGGATGTAATGAAGGTTTCTCCCAACTTCCCTTGAAATCAAGGACACAGTCTTAATAGATCTTCAAGAGTTTGAATAGTCCTCTCCGATCGTCCGTCGTAAAATGCGAGGATGATATGCCAAGCTAAATCGTAAGTCTGTGCCCATAGCTTTTTGCAAACTAACCCAAAATCGTGAAGTGAATCTTGGGTCTTGATCAGAAAAAATGGATACCGGCAGATACCATGTAGTCTTACAATCTCGTTTATGTATATCTGAGCAAGACATTCAAGTGTATAAGTTTTCAGATTTCGTAAGAAATGAGCGAGACTTGGTCAATCTATCAACAATGACCTAAATCGCATCTATGCCTTGAGAAACCTTAGGAATAATTACTTGAAATCCATGGTAATGTGCTCCCACTTCCATTTTGGAATTTCAAGTGGTTGCAATGGACCTTTTGGTACTTGATACTCCGCTTTAACTCGTTGACAAGTTAGACACCTTGAGATAAACAACGCCATCTCTCTCTTCATATTGCTCCACCAAAATGTATGACGAATATCATGATACATTTTGGTACTCCTAGGGATGGATTGCAACCGGTGTGTTGTGCGCCTCCATCGTGATTTTATACTTTAATCAGGGTCGTTAGGAACACAAAGTCTGGAGTTGACTCGAAGTATTCCTTCTTCATCGATTCTTGTTTAAAACATAGCACCTTCTTCTTGACTTTCTTCCTCATCACGCATCGGCTCCCAGTCCGTAACGAAAGCGGCTTTAACTTTATCAATTAAAGTCGGTTCTACTCGTACATTCGCCATCATCACATGAGTCCCTAGAGTCTTTAACTCTATCTCCATCCTTTGCAAGCCACACAAAATGGGCTTGCGTTGACAATATCGTACTTTCGTACTTGCATATGATCTTCTACAACGATCGCCGGCTACCACGTTCGTTTTCGGAGGATGGTATTGGATGGTATGATCATAATCTTTCAATAGTTCAAGCCAACGTCGTTGTCGCATGTTGAGTTCCTTTTGAGTAAAGAAATATTTGAGGCTTTTATGATCCGTAAAGATCTCCACCTTCTCCCCCATACAAGTAATGCCTCCAAATCTTTAGTGCGAAGACAACAGCTGCCAACTCTAGATCATGAGTAGGATAATTCCTCTCATATTCTTTGAGTTATCTTGAGGCATAGGCTATGACTTTTCCATGTTGCATGAGAACACATCCCAACCCTTTGCCCGAAACATCACTGTAGATGGCAAATCCCTCCGAGCCAGATGGTATTGTCAGAACAAGTGCCGAAATGAGTCTCCTCTTGAGTTCTTGAAAACTCTTTTCACATTCTTCGCTCCAACCAAACTTTGTATCTTTCCGAGTCAGCTGAGTCAATGGAGTAGCAATTCAAGAAAATCCTTCCACGAATCTCCGATAATAACCAGCTAAACCGAGAAAGTTATGTACTTCGGTCACTGATTAAGGTTGCTCCCAGCTTTGAATTGCTTCATTCTTTGCTGGGTCAACAGATATTCCATGACTTGATACTACGTGCCTAAGGAATGCTACTTCCTCAAGCCAGAATTCGCATTTCTTTAACTTGGCATAAAGCTTGTATTCACGAAGCATTTGGAGTGTCAGCCTCAAGTGTTGCTCATGATCTTCACGGCTTTTGGAATAAATAAGGATGTCATCAATAAAGACAACCATAAAGTGATCCAAATATTTCTTGAATACTCGGTTCATCATATCCATGAAGGCAGCAGGAGCATTAGTCAATCCAAGGGACATGACTAGGAATTCATAATGCTCGTACCGAGTTCTGAAAGTCGTCTTTGGAATGTCATCGGTTCTAATCTTCAATTGGTGATATCCGGAACGAAGATCAATCTTTGAAAAGAATTTGGCTCCTTGCAACTAGTCAAACAGGTAATCAATACGTGGCAATGGATACCTATTTTTGATGGTGACATGATTCAACTCCCGATAATCAATACAAAGTCGCATACTCCCATCTTTCTTCTTCACGAATAGAACAGGAGCACCCCAAGGAGAAGTACTAGGACGAATAAAGCCAATGTCTAACAATTCCTGCAGTTGGGTCTTTAACTCCTGAAGTTCAATAGGAGCCATTCGATATGGGGCTTTGGAAATGGGTTTTGTACCGAGTTCATGGTCAATACAAAATTAAATTTCACGCTGGGGTAGGTAGGCACGGAAGTTCTTTGAGAATACGTCAGAAATTTATTAATAATAGAAATATCGTTCAAAAGCCGGCGTATTTTTGTTTAAATCGTGACATGAGCTAAGAAAGCTTGACATCCGTTTTTCAATAAACGAATAGCTTTATGGCTTGAGATGACCGTGATTGATTTTAATGGTTTGGTCGCTTGAATTCGCATAATAGGTTGATTAGGAATATGAAAACTAACAACCTTACGGAAACAATAAATTTTTGCATGATGAGTAGTTAACCAATCAATCCCTAGAATCACGTTAAATGCAAGTATTTTCAATGAAATAAGATCTACAGGTAATGTGAGGGTACCGATTTGAACCAAACAAGACTTATAAACAGTGGATGTAATGAAGGTTTCTCCCAACGGAGTTTTAACAGATAAGTCAAAGTCTAATTTCTCCAGAGTCAAATTTAAACGTTGAGCGCAAGTAGGAGAAATAAAAGAATGGGTAGAACCGGTATCAAATAAGGTATAAACTTCAATAGAGTTTATGATAAGCTTACGCGTGATGACCTCGTTTGGGTTCCTTGCTTTCTGGGAGTTTACGACAAACGCTCTCCCTTGGACTACCGGCTTTGACTTTTCTGGGATGGCCTTTGGTGCCTCCATCCCAACTGGACTTGTCTTTGGTGCACGACAAAATCGGGCTAGGTGACCTTCTCTTCCACAATTATAACACGCTTTGGATGGCATCGCGCAGTTTGGACTGATGTGTCCCTCCCCTCCTCATTTGAAGCATATGATAGGTGGTCGTTCTCCTTCCTTAACAACAGGTGTTTGTGCTGACGTCTTTCCATCATTGTTGAATCTCCTCTTCTTGAAATGTCCACTCTTATTATCATGGCCATGATTACCACCGAAGTGGTTACCATTTCTGGTATGTTGATTCCCTACACATTTGTTGTCACCGCTTCGATGACTGCTACCAGTGGTATTTTCATATTGTCGGCTGCTTTCTCGTGGTTGCATTGACTCGTTACCGTGCTCCAATAACTGAGCTCTATTTACAACATCTGAGTACAAACACAGTTTATGAGAAATAAGATATTGACGTATCTCCGGTTTCAAACCTCTTAAAAACAACCGCGTCATTCGCTCCTCATTATCGACCAAATGGGATGCAAACCGGGATAACTCCGCAAATTTAGCCTCGTATTGCGACACGGTCATATTGTTTTGTTCCAACTTGATAAACTCTACCTCCTTCATGTGACAAATTTTTTCGGGAAAGTACTTATCGTTGAACAGCTCTTGGAACTTCTCCCAAGACATCTTGAAAAGGCCAGTCAAGTAATGCGTTTACAGATTCCCACCAGTAATCTGCTTCTTCACGCAACGTAAAGGTGGCGAAGGGAACCTTTTGCTCCTCGGAGCATCCCAAGACATCAAATATCTTGGTGATTTGCTTTATCCATGCTTCCACCTTATGTGGTTTTGGCTCTCCAATAAACTCCGGTGGTCCCAGCTCCTTGAACTATTTAGCGGTGACCGTCCGAGAGTTTCCAGTGTTTCCACATGCATTTTGAGCACAGAGCGCTCACCGATATTGCATGAATTGCATGAAGCCTCGGAACATTCCATCGTTCATCATTTGGTCAGTGTTGTTGTTTGCATGAGGATTGTCGCCTTCCTGATGCACATTGTCCTGGTTATTGATCTGTGGAGACTCAACGGTCTCCTGTGCTCTATTGATGTTCTCAACATTTTCGGATGCCATTTTCAAACACTGCCACAAAACAAGGGTTAATTGACATGCAACATATTATCCCTATACTCTGACCGACCAATTAAATACCAAATAAACTTAGGTAAGTCATACTAGCGAAGGAATTCCCCGTCTCTCCCCTCCTAGTTCTAGTCTCACATCTTAGCCAGGGATTATATCCCTAAGCTTTGATACCAACTGTGACGCCCGCAAAACAGGTATACATCACCCATTTTGAGTCGCCAAATACATGTTACGAAATTCAAATACAACTTAATTATACAACAGTCGTGTAAAATACGACAAAACATAATCTATGAATTTTAATAAGAATATTGTCATCTAGACAATATCCACACTCAATGGAGTCCTCATTACATTTATTGTCACACTTTTTAACAGAATAGTGAGGACTACTAATGCTATCATCTGGATCGTCACTCCGATCCCCGACTAGTCTCAGCTACGTTCTCATTTCCTGAAGAGAACAGTGAAAGAAAGGGTGAGCTCAACTAGCCCAGTAAGAAATATTATGACTAAGATAATGCAGAATAATTTATCATTAGTCTTCAACAGTGTTAAACTGATAAAAATAACAAATATCAAGTTTAACTACAAGCAATCCATTAAAAGAGTCAAGTAGAGAATAAAATCTACTATCTTTTATGATTTAAAAGGTTTTGCATCACTTTCATCATTTGAGACTCAAACTTAGTAAATAATCCACATCATCGAATCACCCCGCACTACGGCCAAGGATATTCTTTAGTATCACGACCACAAATTATCCACGCACTACGGGCCAAGGATATTTGTGTATTCATTAATGGTCAGTGTACATGCCAACAATCGTCCATCAATGCACTTCTACGGGCCAATGAGGACTTTTACCACATCATTTGTAACATTACGGTACCATGATTATACCGAATAATCCTCGTCATAATCATACCAAGTCCATCTATGCACTACAAGGTGCCACGGATGACTTTCAACATTTTATAAACATGAGGATGATGATAATGATATAAGAATTCAATAAAACAGGTTCAAGAATTAATTTGTCTAGGAACCAATAACGTCCAAATTGTCAACATGATATTTCTTTGTGGAGTAAAATATGAAGCGCAAATATCAAAGATATTCCACTAATTTCATGGATTATAGAAGTCTAAACTTTAACCAATTGAGTATAATAAAGAATGGAATAACAAAAGAAATCACCAGGCATGCGATAGGCCGAAATGAAAGTGAGTTATTCCAACAGAATAATAAATAACGTAATCAGTCCCACAGTAAAACACATGCGAATATATGATATTCCAATGAGAATAATAAAGACGGAATTCAGTCCAGACATAAAACGCATGTGATGTGATATTCCAATGAGAATAATAAAAAGGCGGAACTAGGTCCAATTATAGAACGCATGAGATAGGATATTCTAATAGAATAATAAAGATAGATCCAGTCGGCGTAAACGCCATGCATGCAGGATATTCAAATGAATATTAAAGAATGGAATAATAGAAGAATTTCACCAAGTATGCAGTGCTTAGCATAAAAAAGTTATTCAACATAATAACAAAGAATGGAATATGAAGTTCTCTTCATGAAGATGAAAGAAAGAAATAATATTCCTACCTTAGAAAAATTAAAACTGGATACTGGAGTAGAAAGGTAGCAGACTTCTATTCTTCTTTCTCTCTAAAATTTCTCTCTATAATAATTGCTCTAAAGCTTTTGTGAAATAGTGAGAAATGAAGGAAGGATGAGCTTCTATTTATAGGAAAATATAGTTTCGATAATTGCACGTTTTGGGGCTCAAAAATTACAGTATAATACCTTCATCTTTTTCTTCATTTTTAATTTAGTCCTGCAAGTATTATCAATCTTGCACCACCTCCCCTAATAGTAAATAATGTGAATCAATAGTACAATCATGTGAATAAATAGTATAATCATGTGAAAAAAAATTAATTACAGTATAATACCTTCAACTATACCTCCATTTTTAACTTAGTCATACAAGTATTATCAATCTTGCACCAACTCTCCTAATAGTACATGAATGTGATTCAATAGTACCCACATGTGAACAAATAGTTATATAAGCATGTGAATTAGTAGCAATTAATTGCTCATTTATCCAATAAATTACGCAATTTATCAATATAACCCCCAAACATCAATTATCATTGAAATAGATGTCGATTTCCATTAACACTTATAATCCCAACACAATTGAACTATCAATTTCATCTTTAATCAACACAACTTATTCATCATTAATATTATAACTCACAATATTTAACAACGGTAGCCGTTCAGAAAGAGGGGCTTTTCGATAAGGATTCCTCCTTATCGGTAGCCTTGCAATCAGGTGACCAAACCTCCCTCGATGAACTTTCTAGACATTGTCAATATTGCAAATAATAATATGAATAACTTTGTCGTCTCAATTATTGATTTAATAATAACAAATATTATGCGGATGATCATCGTAACAATAATTGAATCAATAATATGAGAAATATGATGCAGCAATTACTGTAGCAATAATTGAGTATAACTGAGTGACTTCTCACGTAAGCATCAATAATCAATACCTTGTGCTACTATGCAACCACGCGTATTACTGTACTTTTACTACCGGGTAGTTCAACAGTTTAACGGTAACCCTTTCTCCGTTATTTTCATAAAGTATTTTTATCGTTTTCTCAATCCGATAATAATTCCGTTGTGGGGTCCACCAATGATTGTGCCATTGTACGAATATTCCCTGCTAAAACGAATATTCCCCGACCAATCGAATATTATATAACAACTTGCGTACTTTGCAAAACTTGTAAATAATACCCACAACTATAACAGTATATCATATCCACACCATAATATTCAAAAATATATTTTGAGAAAAATTAATCTTTATTCAAAAAGTTGGGGTCTTACAATTGATGATAAACTTTTAAATCATAGAAGATAATAGATATCATGCTCTACTTGACTTTTCTAATGGATTGTTTGTTCCGCTGTAGTTAAACTTGTTGTCTATTATATTTTATCAGTTTAACACTGTTGAAGGCTAACGATAATTTATTGTGCATTATCTTAGTCATAATATTCTTTACTAGGCTAGTTAAGCTCACCCTTTGATTTCATTGTTCTCTTAAGGAAATGAGAATATAGCTGGGACTAGTCGGGGAATGGAGTGACGGTCCAGATGGTTGCGTAGTCATCACAATTCAATGAAATAGTGTAATAATAATTATAATGAGGATTTCATTTGAGTTTGGATATTGTCTAGGAGACAATATTCGTGTTAAAACTCTCAGCTTATGTTACACGACAGTTGTATAATTAATTTGTATTTGATTTTTGTGCCAATTATTTGGCGACTCAGAATGAGTGATGTATACCTATTTTGGGTGCGTCACAGTTGGTATCAAAGCTTAGGGATATAATCCCTGGCTGAGATTTGAGGCTAGAACTAAGAGGGGAGAGACGGGTAAATCCTTCGCTAGTATGACCTACCTAAGTCTATTTGTTATTTAATTGGTCGGTCAGAATATAGGGATAATATGTGGCATGTCTATTAACCCTTGTTTTGTGGTAGCATTTGAAAATGGCATATGAAAATATTGAGATAAGTAATGGAGCACAAGAGACCATTGAGTCACCACAGATCAATAACCAGGATAATGTGCATCAGGAAGGCAACAATCCTCATGTAAATAACAACACTGACCAAATGATGAACGATGGGATGTTCAGAGGCTTTCTGCAATTCATGCAACATTAGGCAAGAGAGACTCTTGTGCAAAATACAGGTGGAAACACTGGCAACTCACGGATGGTCATCGCTAATCAGTTCAAGAAGCTGGGACCACCGGAGTTTTTGGGAATGCCAGAACCACTTAAGGCAGAGACGTGGATTAAGCAGATCACCCAGATATTTGATGTCTTGGGATGCTCCGAGGAGTAAAAGGTTCCCTTTGCCACCTTTATGTTGCGAGGAGAGCCAGATCATTAGAGGGAATATGTAAAACGTACCAGCCTACCGCACTGAAGATGTCTTGGGAGAAGTTCCAAGAATTTTTCAACGACAAGTACTTTCCCGAAATTATTCGTCACATGAAGGAGGTGGAATTCATCAAGCTGGAGCAAAATAATATGATTGTATTGCAGTACGAGGCTAAGTTTGCGGAATTATCTCGGTTTGCATCCCATTTGGTAGATAATGAGGAGCATATGACGTGAATGTTTCTAAGAGGTTTAAAACCAGAAACATGTCAATACTTTATTTCTCACAAACTGTGTTTGTATTCAGATGTTATGAATAGGGCTTAGTTATTGGAGCGTGCTAATGAGTCAGCCCAACCAAAAGATAGTGGCCGACAAAATGATAATACCAATAGTAGCAGTCATCGAAGCGGTGACAACAAACGTGGAGGAAATCAACATGCAAGAAATGGTAACCACTTCGGTGGTAATCATGGCCAAGATAATAGAAGTGGAAATTTCAAGAAAAGAATGTTCAATAATGATAGAAAGACAGCAGCACCAGCACCCGTTTTCAAGGAAGGAGAAAGACCATCGGTCGTATGCTACAAATGCGGAGGGGAGGGACACATCAGTCTAAATTGTACACAGCAACCCAGAGCGTGTTACAATTGCGGAAGAAAAGGTCACCTAGCTCGATTTTATCGTGTAATGAAGTCAAGTCCACCTGGGATAGAGGCACCAAAGGCCTTCCCAGACAAGTCAAAGCCGGTAGTTCAAGGGAGAGCGTTGTCGTGACCTCCTAAAAAGCGAAGAACTCGAACGAGGTTATCACAGGTAAGCTAATCACAAACTCTTGCGAAGTCTATACCTTATTTGATACTGGTTCTACCCATTCTTTTATTTCTCCTACTTGCGCTCAACGTTTAAATTAACTCCGGAGAAATTAGACTTTGACTTATCTGTTGAAACTCCATTGGGAGAAACTTTTATTACATCCACTGTTTATAAGTATTGTTTGATTCAAATCGGTACCCTCACATTACCTGTCGATCTTATCTCTTTTCAAATACTTGTATTTGATGTAATTTTAAGATTGATTGGTTAACTATACATCATGCAAAAATTGATTGTTTTCGTAAGATTGTTAGTTTCCTTATTCCTAACCAACCTATTATGTGAATTTAAGCAACCAAACCACTAAATTCAATCACTTTCATATCAAGCCATAAAGCCATTCGTTTATTGAAAAACGGATGTCAAGCTTTCTTAGCCCATATCATGGATTTAAACAAAAATACTTCAGATTTGAATGATATTTCTATTGTTAATAAATTTCCTGACGTATTCCCTAAAGAACTTCCTGGTCTACCCCCAGAGCGTGAAATTGAGTTTTGTATTGACCTTGAACCTGGTACAAAACCCATTTCCAAAGCCCCATATCGAATAGCTTCTATTGAACTTCAGGAGTTAAAAACCCAACTGCGGGAACTGTTAGAAATCGGTTTCATTCATCCTAGTACGTCTCCTTGGGGTGCTCCTGTTCTATTTGTAAAGAATAAATATGGGAGTTGTGACGCCCCAAAAATAGGTATACATCACCCATTCTGAGTCGCCAAATACATGATACCGAAATCGAATACAAACGTCATTATTACAATACGACAAAAGCGTAGCGGAGAGTTTTTACACGAATATTGTCTTTTAGATAATATCCAAACTCAATGGAGTCCTTGTGACGCCCCCAAAATTAGGTATACATCACCCATCTCGGGTCGTCAGATACATGGTACAAAATTCAAATACAACTTACTAATACAACTGTCGTGTACAATACGACAAAACATAACTGTGAGTTTGAATACAATTATTGTCTACTAGAGATTATACAAACTCAAAAGGAGTCCTCATTACAATTATTAACACACTATTTCACAGAATAGTGAGGACTACTAATGATATCCTCTGGATCGTCACTCCATTCCCCGACTTATCCCTGCTATGTTCTCATTTCCTAAAGAGAACAGTGAAAGAAAGGGTGAGCTCAACTAGTCCAGTAAGAAATATTATGACTAAGATAATGCAGAATAAATTATCGTTAGCCTTCAACATGTTAAACCGATAAAATATAACAACATCAAGTTTAAGCTGCGGTGAACAAACAATCCATTAAAAGAGTCAAGTAGAGAATAAAATCTACTATCTTTTATGATTTAAAAGGTTTTCATGACTTTTATCGCTGAGACTCAACTTAATAAATAATTCACATCATCGAATCACCCCTACACTATGGCCAAGGATATTCTTTAGTATCACGACCACAAATTATCCATGCACTTCTGACCCGAGGACATTCGTGTATTCATTAATGGTCATGATCATGCCAACAACCATCCATCAATGCACTACGAGCCAATGATAACTTTTACCACATCATTTGTAATATTACGGTCATGATTACACCAAGAATAATCACTGGTCATAATCATACCAAGTCCATCATATGCACTGAGGACACGAGATGACTTTCAACATAATATAAACATGAGGATGATGACAATAATATAAGAATTCAATAAAAAAAGTTCAAGAATTAATTTATCCAGAACTAATAATGTGTCAAATTGTCGAACATGATCTTTGCTTTGTAGAGTAAAATTCAAGAATGATCGGAAGAATATTTCCATGAAAAGATCTTTGGATGAAGCTTAAATATCAAGGATATTATACTAATTTCATGGAGTATAGAAGTTAAAACTTTAACCAAATTGAAGTATAATAAAGAATGGAATAACAAAAGAAATCACCATGCATGCAGTACTTCGCAGATGACAGCGAGTTATTCAACGAGAATAATAATAACGGAACCGAGGTCGAGGCAAAATTTGCAAGACCATGGATGTTCCAACAGAATAATAAAAGCGGAACCGGTCCGGTGTAAAACACATGCAGCGAGGATGTTCCAGCAGAATAATAATAAAAGGCGGAACCAGTCGGTGTAAAACACACAAACAGGATGTTCCAACAGAATAATAATAAAGACGGAACCAGGTCCGGTGTAAAACACACAGACAGGATGTTCCAACAGAATAATAGAAGAATGTCACCAAGTATAGGGTAAATCGCGTATACAGGTTATTCCAACAGAATAATAAGCAATGGAATAACAACAGTTCTCTTCATGAATAAGAAAGAATAACACCCCTTACATTAGTAGTAGATTGAATACTGCAGTAGTGTAGTAACAGAATACTCTTCTTCTTTCTCTCTTATTCTCTCTATACTTTCTCTCTCTATAGCTTGAATGAATTCATGAAAAATAATGAAGCACTAGGCCTCTATTTATAGAAGATTTCTAGCTTAGCACTTGAAATGTGAAAAGACAAGTGGCTTGACGACTGGTGATGTGAAAAGAAAAGTGGTTTGACGCCTGTAATGTGAAACGACAATTGGTTCAACGCCTGTAATATGAAATGGCAAGTGGTTTGACGTCTGGTAAAGGTAGTTACTATTGACGAAGGTAATTACTATTAACGAAGAGACTCTTAGATGATGACATATGCCCCCCCCCCCCATAAAATAACCAAACTTACCACAAACGTCTCATAATAGACTCTTTATATACATCAAGAATTGAATAGATATTACCACAAATCATTTTATTTTTAATCAACACATATTTAATCTTTCAACAATTATTAATCATTTATAACTTGTCGTCTCAATTATTGATTTAATAATATAACATATTATCTGAGATGATCTTTGTGACAATAATTGAATCAATAATATAAGAGATATGATGCGGCAATTCATCGTAGTAATAATTGAGTATATAGGTGGTGACTTCTCACGTAAGCATCAATAATCAATACTGAGTGTGCTACTTATGCAAATCTGGCGTATTCATCGTACTTTTACTACCGGGTAGTTCAACAGTTTTAAGGGTAACACCTCATAGTTATTTTCATAAAGTATTTTTGCCGTTTTTTCAATCCGACAATAATTCCGCCAGAGGGTCCACTAATGATTGTGTCATCGTCATCGAATATTCCCAAACAAAAAGAATATTCCAGACCAAACGAATATTTTATAACAACTTGCTTACTTTGCAAAATTTATAAATATTACCCACAACTATAACATTATATCAAATTTACTCCATAATATTCAAAAATAATATTTATAGAAAATTCATCTTTATTTATAAAAGTTGGGGTCTTACAACCTCCCATTCTTATGAAATTTCTCCCTCGAAATTAGAAGTACGTTACGGTATGTAAGAAGAGGTAAGAATACCTTAATTTCATTTCAGATTCTAACTCCCAAGTCATTTCCTCAACATCGTGGTTTCTCCACAAAACTTTGACTTGAGGTATAACCTTGGAGCATAGAATATGTTCCTTCTTATCCAAGATTTGAACAGGAACCTCTTCATACGTCAAATCTTCCGTTATTTCGTCCGGTTCTAACTCAATAATGTGGTTCGGGTCTTTCACATATTTACGTAACATGGATATGTGAAAAACGTTATGAACACGAGACATACTTGGCGGTAAAGCGAGTCTATAGGCCACAGTTCCTACTCGATCGAGGATTAAAATGGGTCGATGAATCGAGGATTGAGTTTTCCTCTCTTTCCAAATCTCAGTAACTCCTTTCCATGGAGCAACACAACAAACAACACATGATCTCCTATATCGAATTCCATGTCCTTTCGATGAAGATCAGCATAACTCTTTTGTCGATCTTGTGAGATTTTTATACGTTGTCGGATCGTTTGAATCTTTTCAGTAGTCATACGTACCAACTTCGGTCCCAACAACGTTGTTTTACCCACCTCATCCCAGCATATTGGAGAACGACACTTTCTTTTATACAACGTTCGAATGGAGCTATGCCAATACTTGCTTGATAACTGTTGTTGTACGAAAACTCCACCGATGGTAAGAACTTGTCCCAACTTCCCTTGAAATCAAGGACACAGAGTCTTAATAGATCTTCGAGAGTTTGAATAGTCCTTTTCGACTGTCCGTCCGTCTGAGGATGATATGCCGAGCTAAATCGTAAGTCTGTGCCCATAGCTTTTTGCAAACTAACCCAAAATCGTGAAGTGAATCTTGGGTCTCGATCAGAAACTATGGATATCGGCATACCATGAAGTCTTACAATCTCTTTTATGTACATACGAGCAAGACGTTCAAGTGTATAAGTTTCTCGTATCGGTAAGAAATGAGCAGACTTGGTCAATCTATCAACAATGACCTAAATCGCATCTATGCCTTAAGAAACCTTAGGAAGACCGATGTGAAATCCATGGTAATGTGCTCCCACTTCCATTACGGAATTTCAAGTGGTTGCGATGGACCTTTGGTACTTGATGCTCCGCTTTTAACTCGTTGACAAGTTAGACACCTTGAGATAAACAACGCCATCTCTCTCTTTATATTGCTCCACCAAAATGTATGGCCGAATATTATGATACATTTGGTACTCCCAAGATGGATTTAAGCGGTGTGTTGTGCGGCTCCATCATGATTTTATACTTTAAATTAGGGTCGTTAGGAACACAAAGTGCGGAGTTGACTCAAGTATTCCTTCTTCATCGATTCTTGCTTCCGACATAACACCTTCTTGCACTTTCTTCCTTATACGCATCAACTCCGTGTCCAGTAACTTGAAAGCGACTTTAACTTTATCGATTAAAGTCTGGTTCTACTCAGTATATTCGCCATCATCACATGGGTCCTAGAGTCTTTAACTCTATCTCCATCCTTTGCAAGTCACACAAAATGGGCCTTTGCGTTGACAATATCGTTTTCGTGCTTGCATATGATCTTCTACTCAATGTGTCAGCTACCACGTTCGCTTTTCCAGGATGGTATTGGATAGTATGATCATAATCTTTCAACAGTTCAAGCCAACGTCGTTGTCGTATTTTGAGTTCCTTTTGACTAAAGAAATATTTGAGGCTTTTATGATCCGTAAAGATCTCCACCTTCTCCCCATACAAGTAATGCCTCCAAATCTTTAGTGCGAAGACAATGTACCGCCAACTCTAGATCATGAGTAGGATAATTCCTCTCATATTCTTTGAGTTGTCTTGAGGCATAAGCTATGACTTTTCCATGTTGCATGAGAACACATACCAACCCTTTGCGAAGCATCACTTTGTAGATGACAAATCCTCAAGGCGATGATGGTATTATCGAGCAGGTGCCAAAATGAGTCTCCTCTTGAGTTCTTGAAAACTCTTTTCACATTCTTCACTCCAATCGAACTTTGTATCTTTCCGAGTCAATTTGAGTTAATGGAGTAGCGATTCAAGAAAATCCTTCCATGAATCTCGATAATAACCCGACTAAACCAAGAAAGCTACGACTTTTATCATTGATTTAGGTTGCTCCCGACTTTGAATTGCTTCATTCTTTCTTTGGGTCAACAGATATTCCATGACTTGATACCACGTGCCCAAGGAATGCTACTTCCTCAAGCCGTAATTAGATTTCTTTAACTTGGCATAAAGCTTGTATTCACGATGCTTTTGGAGTGTCGACCTCAAGTGTTTTCTTTCATGATCTTCACGACTTTTGGAATAAATAAGGACGTCATCAATAAAGACGACCACAAAGTGATCCAAATATTTCTTGAATACTTGGTTCATCATATCCATGAAAGCGTAGGAGCATTAGTCAATCAAAGGACATGACTAGGAATTCATAATGCCCGTATTCGGAGTTACGAAAAGCCGTCTTTGGAATGTCATTTGTTCTAATCTTTAATTGGTGATATCCAGGAGCGAAGATCAATCTTTGAAAAGAATTTGGCTCCTTGCAACTAGTCGAAACAGTAATCAATGCGTGGCAATGGATACCTATTTTTGATGGTGACATGATTGACTCCAGATAATCAATACAAAGTCGCATACTCCCATCTTTCTTCTTCACGAATAGAACAGAGCACCCCGAGGAGAAGTACTAGGACGAATAAAGCCGATGTCTAACAATTCCTCCGATTGGGTCTTTAACTCTGAAGTTCAATAGAGCCATTTGATATGGGGCTTTGGAAATGGGTTTTGTCTGGGTTCACGGTCGATACAAAATTCAATTTCACGCTTTAGGGGTAGGCGAAGGAAGTTCTTGGGAATACATCGTGAAATTTATTAATAATAGAAATATCGTTCAAAACTGACGTATTTTTGTTTAAATTTGTGACATGAGCTAAGAAAGCTTGACATCCGTTTTTCAATAAACGAATAGCTTTATGGCTTGAGATGATCGTGATTGATTTTAATGGTTTGGTCGCTTGAATTCGCATAATAGGTTGATTAGGAATATGAAAACTAACAACCTTATGGAAACAATCAATTTTTGCATGATGAGTAGTTAACCAATCAATCCCTAAAATCACGTTAAATGCAAGTATTTTCAATGAAATAAGATCTACAGGTAATGTGAGGGTACCGATTTGAACCAAACAAGACTTATAAACAGTGGATGTAATGAAGGTTTCTCCCAACGGAGTTTCCATAGATAAGTCAAAGTCTAATTTCTCCGAGTCAAATTTAATCGATGGCGCAAGTAGGAGAAATAAAAGAATGGGTAGAACCGGTATCAAATAAAGTATAGATTTCGTTAGAGTTTATGATAAGCTTACCCGTGATGACCTCATTCGGGTTCCTTGCTTTCTGAGAGGTCACAACAAACGCTCTCCCTTGCACTACCAGTTTTGACTTTTCTGGGATGGCCTTTGGTGCCTCCATCCTAGCTGAATTTGTCTTCGGTGAACAACAAAATCGGGCTAAGTGACCTTCTCTTCCACAATTATAACATGCTTTGGACGGCATCGCGCAATTTGGATTGATGTGCCCCTCCCCTCCGCATTTGAAACATATGATAGGTGGTCGTTCTCCTTCCTTAACGACAGGTGTTGGTGCTGACGTCTTTCCATCATTGTTGAATCTCCTCTTCTTGAAATATCCATTCTTATTGTTTTGGCCTTGATTACCACCGAAGTGGTTACCATTTCTGGCATGTTGATTCCCTCCACGCTTGTTGTCACCGCTTCGATGACTGCTCTCACTGGTATTATCATTTTTTCGGCTGCTCTCTTTTAGTTGCGTTGACTCGTTATCGCGCTCCACTAACTGAGCCCTATTTACAACATCTGAATATAAACACAGTTTATGAGAAATAAGATGTTGATGTATCTCCAGCTTCAAACCTCTTAAAAACATCTGTGTCATTCTCTCTTTATTATCCACCAAGTGGGATACAAACCGGGATAACTCCGTAAATTTAGCCTCGTATTGCGACACGGCCATATTGTTTTGTTCCAACTTGATAAACTCCACCTCTTTCATGTGACGAATACTTTCGGGAAAGTATTTATCGTTGAACAGCTCTTGGAACTTCTCCCAAGACATCTTGATCTGGCGAGTTGAGTACATTTCACTGAATTTACACCGATGTCGCCTCTCCGCACGCAACATAAAGGCGTGAAAAGGAACCTTTTGCTCCTCGGAGCATCCCAAGACATCAAATATCTTGGTGATCTGCTTTATCCATGCTTCCGCCATAAGTGGTTTTGGCTCTCCCTTAAACTTCGGTGGTCCCAGCTCCTTGAACTATTTAGCGGTGACCAGCAGAGAGTTTCGAGTGTTTCCACCTGCATTTTGGGCAGAGCCGCTCTACTTTCTTTGTTGCATGAATTTCATAAAGCCCCTGAACATTTGATCATTCATCATTTGGTCAGTGTTGTTGTTTGCATAAGGATTGTCGCATTCCTGATGCACATTATCCTGATTATTGATATGTGGTGAATCAACGGTCTCTTGTGCTCCATTGCTATTCTCAACATTCTCGGATGTCATTTTCAGATATTGCCACAAAACAAAGGTTACTTAACATGTAACATATTATCCCTAAATTCTGACCGACCAATTAAATACCACATAAACTTAGGTAGGTCATAATAGCGAAAGAATTCCCCGTCTCTCCCCTCCTAGTACTATTCTCACATCTTAGCAAGGGATCATATCCCTAAGCTTTGATACTGTTGTGGCGCCCCCAAAATTAGGTATACATCACCCATCTGGGGAAATCGGGATACATGGTACAAAATTCAAATACCACTTACTAATACAATTGTGCGTGTACAATACGACAAAACATAAGCTATGAGTTTGAATACAATTATTGTCTACTAGAGATTATACAAACTCAAAAGGAGTCCTCATTACAATTATTAACACACTATTTCACGAGAATAGTGAGGACTACTAATGATATCCTCTGGACCGTCACTCCGTTCCCCGACTAGTCCCTACTATGTTCTCATTTCCCAAGAGAACAGTGAAAGAAAGGGTGAGCTCAACTAGCCCAGTAAGAAATATTATGACTAAGATAATGTAGAATAAATTATCGTTAGCCTTCAACAGTGTTAAACTGATAAAATATAACAACATCAAGTTTAACTGCAGCGAAACAAGCAATCCATTAAAAGAGTCAAGTAAAGAATAAAATTTACTATCTTTTATGATTTAAAAGGTTTTTCATGACTTTTATCGCTGAGACTCAGCTTAATAAATAATCCACATCATCGAATCAACCCTTCATTATGGCCAAGGATATTCTTTAGTATCACGACCACAAATTATCCATACACTATAGCCAAGGACATTCGTGTATTCATTAATGGTCATGATCATGCCAACAACTGTCCATCAATGCACTACGGGCCAATGATAACTTTTACCACATCATTTTTAACATTACGATCATGATAACACCGAATAATCCCTGGTCATAATCATACCAAGTCCATCTATGCACTACAGGCCACATATGACTTTCAACATAATATAAACATGAGGATGATGACAATGATATAAGAATTCAATAAAACAAGTTTAAGAATTAATTTATCCAGGAACTAATAATGTCCAAATTGTCAACATAATACTGCTTTGTAGAGTAAAATTCAAGAATGATCAGAAGAATATTTCCATGAAAAGATCTTTGGATGAAGCTTAAATATCAAGGATATTCTACTAATTTTATGGAGTATAGAAGTCAAAACTTTAACTAACTTAGTATAATAAAGAATGGAATAACAAAAGAAATCACCATGCATGCGATTACTTGGCATAAGCGAGTTATTCAATAGAATAATAATAACGGAACGGTCGGGGCAAAATTGCACCGCAAGTGGGATGTTCCAACAGAATAATAAAAAGCGGAACCGGTCAGGGTGTAAAACACATGCATGAGGATGTTCCAAGCAGAATAATAATAAAGAGCGGAACCAGTAGGTGTAAAAAAACACCAGACGAGGATGTTCCAGCAGAATAATAATAAAGACAAAACTAGGTCCGGTGTAAAACACACGCATGGATGTCCCAAGCAGAATAATAATAATAAAAGACGAAAACCAGTCCGGTATAAAACACAGACAGGATGTTCCAATGAGAATAATAGAAGAATGTCACCAAGTATAGGGTAAATGGCGTATACTGAGTTATTCCAATAGAATAATAAGCAATGGAATAACAACAGTTCTCTTCATGAATAAGAAGAATAAACCCTTACATTAGTAGTAGATTGAATCTTTGCGGTAGTGTAGTAGTAGAATACTCTTCTTCTTTCTCTCTTATTCTCTATATATAGCTTGAATGAGTTCAGTGAAAATAATGAAGCACTAGGCCTCTATTTATAGAAGATTTCTAGCTTAGCACTTGAAATGTGAAAAGGAGTGACTTGAATTTGGTGATGTGAAAAGAAAAGTGGTTTGGCCTTTGTAATGTGAAACTACAATTGGTTCGGCCTTTGTAATATGAAACGGCAAGTGGTTTGACGTCGATAAAGGTAGTTACTATTGATGAAGGTAATTCTTTATTGATGAAAGGTAATTACTATTGTGAAATAAGTAATTACTATTAACGAAGAGACTCTTAGATGATGACATATGGCCCCCATAAAATAACCAAACTTACCACAAACGTCTCATAATAGACTCTTTATATACATCAAGGATTGAATAAATATTACCACAAATCATTTTATTTTAATCAACACATATTTAATCTTTCAACAATTATTAATCATTTATAACTTGTCGTCTCAATTATTGATTTAATAATATAACATATTATCTGAGATGATCTTGTGATAATAATTGAATCAATAATATAAGAGATATGATGTAGCAATTCTTGTAGTAATAATTGAGTATAGGTGAGTGACTTCTCACGTAAGCATCAATAATCAATACTGAGTGTCTACTCTTATGCAACCATGCCAGACAGCGTATTCTTGTACTTTTACTCTAGGATAGTTCAACAGCGGTTTTAACGGTAACACCTCATAATTAATTTCATAAAGTATTTTTGTCGTTTTCTCAATCAAGCAATAATTCCATTGTAGGGTCCACTGATGATTGTGCTGTCGTCATACGAATATTCCCGAAAAAAGAATATTCCCCAACCAAACGAATATTTTATAACAACTTGCTTATTTTGCAAAATTTATAAATATTACCCACAACTATAACATTATATCAAATTTACTCCATAATATTCAAAAAAAATATTTATAGAAAATTCATCTTTATTTATAAAAGTTGGGGTCTTACAGTCCTCATTACATTTATTACCACACTATTTCATAGAATAGTGAGGACTACTATATCCACCATCTCGGACTATCACTCCGTTCCCCGACTAGTCCCGGCTACGTTTTCATTTCCTGAAGAGAACAATGAAAGCAAAAGGGTGAGCTCAACTAGCCCAGTAATAAATATTATGACTAAGATAATGCGTAATAAATTATCATTAACCTACAATAGTGTTAAACTGATAGAATATAATAGACAACAGGTTTAACTGCAGCGGAACAAACAATCCATTTGAAGAGTCAAGTAGAGCATGATATCTACTATCTTCTATGATTTAATAGTTATCATCAATTTTATCGTTGAGACTCAGCTTAATAAATAATCCATATCACTGAATTATCCATGCACTATGGGCCAAGTATATTCATTATTATCACCAATGGTCGTGATCATGCTAACAACTGTCCATCAATGCACTACGGGCCAAAGAGGATTTACCACGTCATTTGTCTGTAATTTCAGGTCATGATTATACCAATACAAACTTTTCTGGTCATAATCATACCAATCAACAGTCCATCTATGCACTATGGGCCAAAGATGACTTTCATCACAATATAAACATGAGGATGATGGCAATGATTTAAGAATTTAATTAAATGAAAGCAAAGGATAAATTTTAAAGATTTATAATTTAATTTATCCAGAATTCAATAATGTCCAAATTTTCAACATGACATTGCTTTGTGGAGTAAAATTCAAGAATAATATATTATATCAAACCGATTTAGATCAGAAAAGAAATCAATTTTTTATAAATAGAATGAATAGTACTGAGTGAATAGTATCCATGAATAGTACTTGAGAATAGTACTCAAGTGAATAGTACTCCGTGAATAATACTCCGGCATGAAAAGTTTAAAACTTATCAAGAATGCTCAGAATAATATTTCCATGAAAAGATACTGGATGAAGTGCAAATATCAAGGATATTCTACTAATTTCATGGAGTATAGAAGCCAAAACTTAACAAAATGAGTGTAGAATTCAAAATCTGAAATGAAATAATATTACTTACATACTTTAGAGTATGGAAGAAAATATTACTTCTGATGAATATTGCACAAAATAATATCCCTTACAAATACGAAAGAAATAATACCCCTTACCGTAATAGTTTAGTAATAGAAGATTCTTCTTTTTTTCTCTCTTATTCTCTCTATTTTTTCTCTCTCTATAGCTTTAGTGAATTGGTAAAAAATAATGAAGGAATGAGCTTCTATTTATAGGCTTGGCATAGTAAGGGTAAAATAGTCTTTTCACCATAATTTATGATATCATCGCTTACATCATCGATCATATGACATCATTGCTTACCTCATCGTTCCGATGACATCATTGATTACCTCATAGTTCTAATGACATCATCGCTTACATCATCAGAATTCAAATTCAATTTTTTCTCTTCCACCTCGTTTTACTTTTATACCATGAATTTACTATAATAATGTTACCATTCAAATTATAAAAATTATACTATTATATAATCACATCATACTACTATAATGTAATATTATAATAATATATTTGAATGAATTATTTTATCGGAAAAAATAAAATACCAACTTTCAACAAATGTCACATGCTAACAAAATTCCTCCGTTAAAATCCACATTGAATAAATATTTTCTTATGATATATATCAAAAATTATTTATTCATAAATAATATTACAGAACTACAATATTGACAACCAGTTCGTTCCCAGGAAAGAGGGGGCTTTTTGATAAGGATTTCTCCCTATTGACGCGCAATTAGATGACCTAACCCCTTTCCTCGACAGAACTTTCTAGACATTGTCAATAATGCAAATAATAATATAATTCAAATAATATGAATTATTGATTTGATAATTTGAAATATTGTGCAATGATAATTATTGAATAAATAATATAAAATATCAATGTAGCAATTATTGAATCAATAAAATAAAATATTGAACAGTAATTACTGTAACAATTATTGAGTAGTGACTTCTTACGTAAGCATTAATAATCAAAGATCTTGTAAAATACTGGTAATAAATTTATGCAACCACGCGCATTCTATTGTACTTTTTATCTTGGGTATTTCAATAGTTAACGATAAAACTTTTGCAGTTATTTTATAAAATGTTATTTTTGTCGCTTTTATATATCAAGCAGTTATTCCGTTGTAGGGTCCACCAATGATTATGCCATCATACGGATATTCCCAGACCAAACGAATATTTTAAGACAACTTGCTTACTTTGCAAAATTTGTAAATATTACCCACAACTATAACATTATATCAAATCCACACCTTATTATTCAAAATAACATTTAGAGAAAAATTCATCTTTATTCATAAAATTTGGGGTCTTACAGAGTATGCGACTTTGTATTGATTATTGGGAGTTGAATCATGTCATCGTCAAAAAAAATAGGTGCCGTTGCCTCGCATTGATGACTGTTTAATCGTTTCAAGGAGCTAAATTCTTTTCAAAGATCGATCTTCTTCGTTAGGATATCATCGAGTTAAAGATTAAAACCGATGACATTCAAAGGCGCTTTTAGAACTAGAAGACGGGCATTTACGAATTCCTAGTCATGTCGTTTGGATTGACTAATTCTCCTGATGCCTTCATGGATATGATGAACCGAGTATTCAAGGAATATTTGGATCATTTTGTGTTTGTCTTTATTGATGACATCCTCATATACTCCAAAAGCCGTGAAGATCATGAGCAACACTTGAGGCTGATACTTCAAAAGCTTCGTGAAAATAAGCTATATGTCAAGTTAAAGAAATGATAGTTCTAGCATGAGGAAGTAGCATTCCTTAGGCACGTGATATCAAATCACGGAATATCTGTTGCCCGAGCGAAGATTGAAGTAATTCAAAGCTGGGAGCAATCTAAGTCAGTAACTGAAATACGTAGCTTTCTGGGCTTAGCTGGTTATTATCGGAGATTTGTGGAAGGGTTTTCTCGAATCGCCACTCCATTAACTCATCTGACTCAAAAAGATACAAAATTCAGTTGGAGCGAGGAATGTGAGAAGAGTTTTCAAGAACTCAAGAGGAGACTCATTTCAGCACCTGTTGTGATAATACCATCTGGTTCAGAGGGATTTGTCATATCTGTGATGCTTGAGGCAAAGGTTTAGGATGTGTTCTCATGCAATATGGGAAAGTCATAGCCTATGCCTCACAACAATTCAAAGAATATGAGAGGAATTATCCTACTCATGATCTAGAGTTGGGAGCTGTCGTTTTCGCGCTTAAGATCTGGAGGCATTACCTGTATGGGGAGTAAGTGGAGATCTATACGGATCATAAAAGCCTCAAATATTTCTTCACCCAAAAGGAACTCAACATGCAACAACAACGTTGGCTCGAGCTGTTTAAAGATTATGATCATACCATTCAATACCATCTTGGAAAAGCCAACGTGGTAGCTGACGCGTTGAGTAGAAGATCGTATGCGGGTACGAGTGCGATATTGTCAACGCAAAGGCCCATTTTGTATGACTTACAAAGGATGGAGATAGAGTTAAAGACTCTAGGGACCCACGTGATTATGTCAAATATACGAGTAGAACTGACTTTAATTAATAAAGTTAAAGTTGCTCAAGCTACAGACCTGAAGCTGATGAATATGAGGAATAAAGTACAAGAAGGTGATATTCTGGAAGTAAGAATCGATGAAGAATGAATAATTCAAGTCAAATCCAGACTTTATGTTCCTAACGACTCTGACTTGAAGTATAAAATCATGATAGAGGCGCACAACACACCATTTGCAATCCATCCTGAGAGTACCAAAATGTATTGTGATCTTCGACATACATTTTGGTGGAGAAATATGAAGAGAGAGATAGCGGAGTTTATCTCAAGGTGTTTAACTTGTCAATGTGTTAAGGCGGAGCATCAAGTGCCAAAAGGTCCATTGCAACCACAGAAAATTCCAGAATGGAAGTGGGAGCACATTACCATGGATTTCGTTATTGGTCTTCCCAAGGTTTCTCAAGGCATAAATGCAATTTGGGTCATTGTTGATCGATTAACCAAGTCTGCTCATTTCTTACTTATACGAGAAACTTATTCAACTGAACGTCTTGCTCGTATATACATAAATAAGATTGTAGGATAACATGGTATGCCAGTATATATAGTTTCTGATCGAGACCCAAGATTCACTTCACGATTTTGGGTCAGTTTGTAGAAAGCTATGGGCACGGATTTACGATTCAGTTCGGCATATTATCCTCAGACAGATGGGCAGTCGAAGAAGACTATTCAAACTCTTGAAGATCTATTAAGACTCTGTGTCCTTGACTTCAAAGAAGTTGGGACAAGTTCTTGCTATTAGTGGAATTCTCCTACAATAACAGTTATTAAGGAAGTATCGACATGGCTCCATTCGAGGCATTGTATGGGCGCAAATGTCGTTCTCCAGTATGCTGCGACGAGGTGGGTGAAGCAACGTTGTTGGGACCAAAATTGGTACGCATGACAACGAAAAAGATTCAAATGATCCGGCAATGTATAAAAACCTCACAAGATAGATAAAAGAGTTATGCTGATCTTCATCGAAGGGACGTGGAATTCAATGTTGGAGATCATGTGTTATTACGTGTTGCTCCATGGAAAGGAGTTACGAGATTTAGAAAGAGAGGAATTCTCAATCCTCGATTCGTTGGCCCATTTGAAATCATCGATCAAGTAGGAATTGTGGCCTATAGACTCATTTTGCCGCCAAGTATGTCTCGTGTTCATAACGTTTTTCACATATCTATGTTACGTAAATATGTGGAAGACCCAAACCACATTATTGAATTAGAACCAGATGAGATAGCGGAAGATTTAACGTATGAAGAGGTACATGTTAAAATCTTGGATAAGAAGGAACATATTCTAAGCTCCAAGGTTATACCTCAAGTCAAAGTTTTGTGGAGAAACCACGATGTTAAGGAAATGACCTGTGAGTTAGAATCTGAAATGAAATCAAGGTATCCTCACCTCTTCGACATACCAGGTACGTACACCAATTTCGAGGAGGAAATTTCATAAGAATGGGAGGTTGTAAGACCCCAACTTTTATGAATAAAGATTTAATTTTCTCCAAATATCTTTTTGAATAATAAGGTGTGGATTTGATATAATGCTATAGTTGTGGGTAATATTTATAAATTTTGCAACGTAAGCAAGTTGTTATAAAATATTCGATTGTTGGCGAATATTCATTTTATTAGAGAATATTCGTACGACGGCACAATTATTGGTGGACCCCACAACGGAATTATTGTCGGAGTTAAAAAAAGACAGAAATAACTTTTTATAAAAATAACGGCAAAAGTTTTACCGTTAACTGTTGAAATACCAGATGATAAAAGTACATTAATATGCGTAGTTGCATAGTAACACACGGTATTGTATAATATCTTTGATTATTGATGCTTACGTGAGAAGTCACTTAGTTTTATTCAATTATTACCACAGTAACTGCTGCATAGTATCTCGCGTTATTGATTCAATTATTGTCATAATATTTTATATTATTAAATCAATAATTGAGACGAGAAAGTTATTCATATTATTATTTCCATTATTGACGATGTCTAGAAAGTTCTGTCGAGGAAAGGAGTTTGGTCACCTAATTGTGCACTAATAGGGAGAAATCGTTATCGAAAAGCCCCCTCTTTCCTATAAATGATCTGGTTGTTAATATTGTGAGTTATAATATTAATGATGAATGTTATTAAAAATATGTTTTGTGAAGCCTAGTGAATTGAGATAAATAGAGGGGTATTTTATGAAGTATTTATTGTAAATTTGACTTATTATATGACCCCCACACTTTTCATTTTTGAAATAAATCGGGAGAAAGTTATCTCAGCTTTTATTTATATATATCGTTATATATATATATATATATATATATATATTATAAGTTTTGTTTTACTTGAATGTTATATTATTATTTTAAAATTTGGACTACTGAAGTTTTCATCCGTGATTCTTATTTGTTGGTTAAAGTGAATTTTTTTCTAAATAGTATCATGTCATTCTCCTATAAATAGGATGCTTAGTTTAGATTTGAAAATCACACCAGAATAAAGAATTCTTCTTCTATAATATTGAGCGTATTTCTTTTAAGTTTAAGGAAGCTTTGAGCGTAGAAAAAAGTATACGTTTTCTTCAAGAATATTCCCGCACTACCAGTCAGAAATACTCTCTTTTTAAGGTAAGGTATATTATTTTTGTTCAATATTTGTAAGAAATAATATTTTCTTTCATACTTTGTAGTATGTAAGTAATATTATTTCGTTTCAGATTCCGAATTCTACACTCATTTTGTTGAAGTATTGCTTCTATACTCCTTGTAATTAGTAGAATATCCTTGAAATTTGCGCTTCATCTAATATCATTTCACAAGGATATTTTTCTGAACATTCTTGTTAAAATTTAATCTTTTCATACTGGGGTACTATTCACGGGGTACTATTTATGAAGTACTATTCACGGGGTACTATTCACCCGAGTACTATTCACCCGAAAAATTGATTTCTTTTCTGCCCAAATTATTTTTGATACATGAATATTATTCTTGAATTTTACACCACAAAGCAGTTGTCATGTTGACAATTTGGACATTTTTAAACTTTGGATAAATTAAATTTTTTAATATTTATCCTTGATTTTGTTTGATTGATGTTTATATCATTGTCATCATCCTCATGTTTATATTGTGATAAAAGTCATCTTTGGCTCGTAGTGCATAGATAGTTATGACTATAATTATGACTATGTATCGATATGATTATGACTATGTATCGGTATAATCATGACCATCGGTGATACTACAAATATCTTTGGCCCGTAGTGCATGGATGATTCGTGGATGTGATAATAATGAATATCATTGGCCCGTAGTGCATGGATAATTCAGTGATGCTCTACTTGACTCTTCTAATGAATTGTTTGTTCCGCTGTAGTTAAACTTGTTGTGTATTATATTTTATCAGTTTAACACTGTTGAAGTCTAACGATAATTTATTTTGCATTATCTTAGTCATAATATTCCTTACTGGGCTAGTTGAGTTCACCCTTTGATTTCAATGTTCTCTTCGTGAAATGAGAATATAGTTGGGACTAGTCAGGGAATGGAGTGACGGTCCAGATGGTTGCTTTAGTAGTCCTCACTATTATGTGAAATAGTGTAATAATAATTGTAATGAGGACTTCATTTAAGTTTGGATATTGTCTAGGAGACAATATTCGTGTTAAAACTCTCAACTTATGTTACACGACAGTTGTATAATTAAGTTTGTATTTGATTTTTTTACCATGTATTTGGTGACTCAGAATGGGTGATGTATACCTATTTTGGGGGCGTCACACATACTATGTGATTTGACTGCTATACTCAAAGTAAATAAGGATCAGTGCAGCAATCATGAATCACCATAGCTAATCTTGCTATGATACAAGTAGTATAAAAGTGAAACAAAATTTCAGAATTATAATTCAGTTGGGATTTACACTCTTCTTGTCAACCAAAAGAAATTATCTACCAAACAATTTAGATGGAATAACCTGAATCTAACTCTAAGAAATTGAAAATAAACATCCCCCCACCCTCCACCCCCCGCCAGGGGATATCATTGTCATTGCGTCTAAGACATTAATAATTTATCTTAGCAAACTATGTTCTAAAATAAAATGAGCAATGCACAAATAACAGAAGCAAAATTATTCAGAGAAAAATGAATAAATACAGTGAAATAAAGAAGCCCGTTATTGATTATCAACCGAAATCTTGAATACAATTAGGAAAAGACACACATAATCGCATAACAAGATAAACCCAATTGTACTCCAAATGGAATTATTACCTAATGTAGAATACCTGTGAAGGCAGCGGTGGCGCCGACGGCGGCTGTGGTGGTGGTGATAGGGGTGGTGGTTTTCCCCTCTTCTCCCCCTCCTCCCTCTTCTCCATCTTCTTTTCTCCCTCTCTTTTTTTCTTTGTTGTGTCGAGAGTGACGACCTGATACTGGTTAATTGAAATAGATCCACTGTAAAACCCCAACTTTTTGAATAAAGATGAATTTTCTATAAATATTATTTTTGAATATTACGGAGTAAAATTGATATAATGTTATAGTTGTGGGTAATATTTATAAATTTTGCAAAGTATGCAAGTTGTTGTATTATATTCGATTGGTCGGGAAATATTCGTTTTAACAGGGAATATTCGTACAACGGCGCAATTATTGGTGGACCCCACAACGGAATTATTGTCGGATTGAGAAAACAATAAAAATACTTTATGAAAATAACGGCGGAAGTTTTCTGAATTAACTATTCAAACACCGGTGTTAAAAGAAATGCTGATGTCTGGCGTGGTTGCATAGTAGCACACGGTATTGATTATTGATGCTTACGTGTGAAGTCACTCAATTTTGTTCAATTATTGCTATAGTAATTATTGTCAATTTTGATTAATATTTGGACCCCCCACTTTCCTTTTTAAAAAATTATCGGTAGAAAGCTATCTCGGTTTTAGTTTATATATATATGAATACATATATATATATATATATATATATAATACATATATATATATATATAATACATATATATTATATATATAATATATATGGAAGTTTGACAAAATGGGTGAGAGGAGTAAGGAGAATTCACGGGTCTTTGACATGTTATATATATAATATATGTATATATTATATTATGTTTTATTTAAAAGATTTTGCTTTAATTATGGACCATCTCGATTAAAAGTAAATCAATCTGGACCATTCATGAGTTAGTTACTATGCGGTCCATTTTTCTATAAATAAAGCTCATTCCTTCATTATTTCTTACGAATTCACTTTGAAACTACAGAGAGAAATTATAAAGAAACTATAGAAAAGTATTACGCTACTTCCTACTCTTATATTCAGTTTATTTTACGGTAAGAGGGTGTTATTTCTTTTGTATTCATGAAGAGAACTTACATTATTCCATTATTTATTATTCTCTTTGGAATAACGGTATATATGAACTACCCTATACTTGGTGACATTCTTCTATGATTAAAAGTCTTTATTATTACGTGAGAATATCTATACATGCGTTTATGTGGGACTGGTTCCATTATTTATTATTTTGTTGGAATATCTTGTCACATGCGTTTACGCTTGGGACTGGTTAAAATCTTTATTATTATTACATTAGAATATCCATGCTCATGCGTTTTACGTCGGACTGATTAAAGTCTTATTAGTATTACATTGGAATAACTTGTCTATGCACAAGTACCGCATGCATGGTGATTTACATTGTTATTCCATTCTTTATTATTACATTGGAACATCACTGCCGGTGCAAAATTTACTTTGACACGGTTCCGTTATTTAGTATTACATTGGAATAAACTTATCATGCAAATACCGCATGCATGGTGATTTCTTTTGTTATTCCATTCTTTATTATACTCAGTTGGTTAAAGTTTTGACTTCTATACTCCATGAAATTAGTGGAATATCCTTGATATTTGCACTTCATCCAGTATCTTTTCATGGAAATATTCTTCTGAGCATTCTTGAATTTTACTCTACAAAGCAGTATCATGTTGACAATTTGGACGTTATTGATTCATGGATAAATTAATTCTTGAACTTGTTTTATTGAATTTTTATATCATTGTCATCATCTTCGTGTTTATATTATGTTGAAAGTCATCTGTGGCCTGTAGTGCATAGATGGACTTGGTATGATTATGACCTGAGTTGATGGACTTGTAATCATGGCGGGGATTATTGATTGTAATCATTAATAGTAATGTTACAAATAATGTGGAAAAAGTCCTCATTGGCCCGTAGTGCATTGATGGATAGTTGTTGGCATGATCATGACCATTAATGAATAGACAAATATTCTTGGCCCGTAGTGCATGGATAATTGTGGTCGTGATACTATAGAATATCCTTGGCCGTAGTGCAGGGGTGATTCGATGATGTGGATTATTTATTAAGCTAAGTCTCAGCGATAACAGTGATGAAAAACCTTTTAAATCATAAAAGATAGTAGATTTTATTTTCTACTTAACTCTTTTAATGGATTGCTTGTTCATTATGATTAAACTTGATGTTTGTTATATTGTATCGGTTTAACACTTTGTTTAAGGCTAATGATAATTTATTACGCATTATCTTAGTCATAATATTTCTTACTAAGCTAGTTGAGCTCACCCTTTCTTTTCTTTATTCTCTTGAAATGAGAACATAGCAGGGACTAGTCGGGGAACGGAGTGACGGTCCAGAGGATAGCATTAGTAGTCCTCGCTATTTTGTGAAATAGTGTGTTAATAATTGTAATAAGGACTCCTTTTGAGTTTGTATAATCTCTAGTAGACAATAATTGTATCCAAACTCACAGTTATGTTTTGTCGTATTGTACTGCGTGATTATATTAGTAAGTTGTATTTGTATTTTGTACCATGTATCGGCGACCCAAGATGGGTGATGTATACCTAATTTTGGGGGCGTCACGATTTAATATCAAAGCTTAGGGATATGATCCACTGCTAAGATGTGAGAATAGAACTAAGAGGTGAGAGACGGGGAATTCTTTCGCTAGTACGACCTACCTAAGTTTATTTGGTATTTGATTAGTCGATTAGAGTATATGGATAATATGTTACATGTCAATTAACTTTTGTTTTGTGGCAGTATCTGAAAATGACATCCGAGAATGTTGAGAATAGCAATGGAGCACAGGTGATAGTTGATTCACCACATATCAATAATCAGGATAATGTGCATCAGGAAGGCGACAATCCTCAAGCAAACAACAACACTGACCAAATGATGAATGATGGATTGTTCGGAGGCTTTATGCACGATTAAATGCAACAATGAGAGCCATAGCGGCTCTCGTCCAAAATGTAGGTGGAAACACTTTGAAACTCTCGGTGGTCACCGCTAAATAGTTCAAGGAGTGGGACCACTTGGGAGTTTAAGGGAAGTCAAAACCACTTATGGCGGAAGCATGGATAAAGCAGATCACCAAGATATTTGATGTCTTGGGATGCTCAGGAGGAGCAAAAGGTTCCTTCTTGCCGCCTTTATGTTCTTGCGCGGAGAGGATTCTTCGGTGGGAATCGGTAAAGCGTACTCAACATCGTCTTGAAGATGTCTTGGGAGAAGTTCCAAGAGTCGTTTCAATGATAAATACTTTCCCGAAAGTATTCATCACATGAAGGAGGTGGAGTTTATCAAATTGGAGCAAAACAATATGACCGTGTCGCAATACGAGGCAAAATTTACGGAGTTATCCCAGTTTGTGTCCCACTTGGTGGATAATGAAGAGAGAATGACGCGAATGTTTTTAAGAGGTTTGAAGTCGGAGATACGTCAACATCTTATTTCTCATAAACTGTGTTTGTATTCAGATGTTGTAAATAGAGCTCAGTTGGTGGAGCACGATAACGAGTCAACGCAACCAAAAGAGAACCGCCAGCAAAATGATAATACCGAAGAAGCGATCATGAAGCGGTGACAACAAGCGTGGAGGAATCAGCAAGGATGAAATGGTAACCACTTCGGTGGTAATCAGGGCCAAAACAATAAGAATGGACATTTCAAGAAGAGGAGATTCAACAATGATGGAAAGACGTCAGCACCATCACCCGTTGTTAAGGAAGGAGAAAGACCACCTATCATATGCTTCAAATGCGGAGGGAAGGGACACATCAGTCAAAATTGCGCGATGTCGTCCAAAGCATGTTATAATTGTGGAAGAGAAGGTCACTTAGCCCTATTTTTTCGTTCACCGAAGACAAATTCAGCTAGGATGGAGGCACCAAAGGCTGTCCTAGAAAAGTCAAAGCTGGTAGTGCAAGGGAGAGCGTTTGTTGTGACATCCCAGAAAGCAAGGAACCCGAATGAGGTCATCACGGGTAAGCTTATCATAAACTCTAGTGAAGTCTATACTTTATTTGATAACGGTTCTACCCATTCTTTTATTTCTCCTACTTGCGCTCAACGATTAAATTTGACTCCGCAGAAATTAGATTTTGACTTATCTGTGGAAACTCCATTGGGAGAAACCTTCATTACATCCAATGTTTATAAGTCTTGTTTGGTTCAAAATCGGTAACCTTCATATTACACTGTCGATCTTATTTCATTGAAAATACTTGCATTTGATGTGATTCTAGGGATTGATTGGTTAACTACTTATCATGCAAAAATTGATTGTTTTCGTAAGGTTGTTAGCTTTCATATTCCTAATCAACCTATTATGTGAATTCAAGCGACCAAACCATTAAAATCAATCACGGTCATCTCAAGCCATAAAGCTATTCGTTTATTAAAAAGCGGATGTCAAGCTTTCTTAGCTCATGTCACGTGATCAAAACAAAAATAAGTCGACTTTGAATGATATTTACATTGTTAATAAATTTCTGGCGACGATTCGTAACAACCCCAAAATAGGTCCATTCCATCCAACCCATTCGAGTCGCCAAATATATGGTATGAAAAACAACTACAACTTTTTACAACAATTGTCGTGCAAAATACAACAACACATATCTTTGTGAGTTTGGATACCAATATATACCAAATGTAACTCTGGACACCAACTTGGATAACACGTCACCATGACACCTTACATAAAGGTACAAATCAAAAAGCTGTTTTAGAAATTAGAATCTTTGGGAAGTGCTCAAAGAAACCTTCGTACATGGGAGGCCGTGCTTTTAGGTTATGGTAGATATCATATGGCCACGTAATTATCCTTGGTTGATTAATAGACCCCAAAAGAAAAACAAGAAGATTACTATCATATTCTTCCCAATGGCGAGTCTTCTCTTGACATATCATTATCTCCACTGTCTCTAATTTGGTATTATACTCCAAACAAACACCAAGATTATATAGGTAGTGCTTGTAAATATACTCTCGCAAGTGGATGAGCACAACCATGTCTTATGATAACACGAGTTTGTATATCATTAGACATCTTGTATGATAGTGACAAAACACCCTTCCAAAGTTGGGTTCACCTCACCCTATTTAATTCACCAAAAATAACTATTAAATGATGTATAAAATCTGACACACTAAAGCCCTCAATAAAATTATTTTCATACTCTTTGGGAGAACCTAAATAACTATAGACCACCGATTCTATTTCCTTGTTATCCGCTTCAACCCAAATTTACACTTTTATTACGAAGGAATTGTGAAACAAAAGGGTGAGCACAACTAGCTCGATAAAGAATATTATGACTAAAGATAAATAAATTATCAATAGTCTTCATCGGTAATGAATCGTAGATTTAGAACATATGGTAGATGATAAAACTTTTCAACCATAGTTGCGGTTGGAACGAAGCAATCCATTAAAAAGAGTCGAATAGACTATAAAGTCTATTGTCTTCTCCACGTTAAAAGTCCACCAACAATATTTTATCCCTGTAACATCAATCAACAGTTCCTTTCCACAATCATATGAATAACTCATAATCATAATTGGGATTCTAAATTCCTCTTCTCATCCAGGATGAAGATAATTTTCATCACTGTCTTTACTCGAAACATCAAATATCATGGTTATACCAAATCACAGTTCATGCTCATAATCATACTAATAAATTCATCTTTGCACCACGAATTCAAAGATATTCATCAACAGTTCATCTTTACACTACAAAGCTAAAGATATTCAACAACGGTCATCTTTGCATTACGAGCCAAAGATATTCATCAATAATTCATCTTTGCACTACAATTTAAAGATATTCAACAACAGTCATCTTTGCACAACGAGCCAAAGATATTCATCAATAATTCATCTGCACTACAAAGCTAAAGATATTCAACAACAAAGTCATCTTTGCATTCTGAGCCAAAGATATTCATCAATAATTCATCTTTGCACTACAAAATTAAAGATATTCAACAACAAAAGTCATCTTTGCATTACTGAGCCAAAGATATTCTATATCAAAGAAATACATAATCATTTGAAGTTATATAACAATAATTATAACCATGTTGATCAATTCACCTTTGCACTTAAGCTAAAAATATTCAATTGTAAATTCAATGGTCATGATTATACCAATCAACAATTCAACTTTTGCACCTCTTGGCCAAAGAGAACCTATGGTCACGATCATACCAATAATCTACCCATCTTTACACTCAAGTCAAAGAGAAAAATCATCATTAGGGTTATAAGAATGTTATATAAAATAATATAATCAAAACATGGTTTTAATTTCAAGAGTAAGATTCATAAATCAGCGATAATTTGGTGGGAGAAGAAACCAATTTGTTGTGAATAGTACCCGTATTAAATACATAGTCCCGTCGATGCGTAAGTAACCTTGACACGAAAAGATAAAGTTTCATAATAAAATTCATATCCATATTTATAACACCTTAATCCAAATGTTATAAATCACTTAGAAATCTCATAATCTAATATTATTAATATTATAATAATATTTTAATCATTTCTCAAACTTATAAATAATTTAATCCAATTATTTACACTTTAATAATTAATGCATTTAATCATCTAAAAATGCCAAACTCATAAGATTTCATCATCATTAACCAAAACCCTCATAAAAATCTGCATATATCTCATATATGATTCTCAAGCCAATAAATCATATTTTCCAATTTTCTTACTTCACATAACATATTTAATTCATTTACTCATAACTAGAACATTTTCATGAAAAATACCAAATCAGTTCTAAAAATATTTCTTTTTTGGGATTTAGCATAACACAGTCCCATATTGAACAAATATTTTTCTCAAAATTTTAAAAATTCATTTACTATTTTTCATATGGCCAAAACCACCGAATATTTAAACATTTATCATAAATTATACTTTTATCCAAAATTTAAATTTTACTAAGTATTACGATATTATATAGATGTACTTCCAATAAAAATTTCATCAATTTGGGAGTTAATCACAAGGAGTTATAAGCGATTACTTTTAAAATAGTCTTTTCTCATAAAATCCATAACTCCTAATCTATACATCCAAAAATACCTCAAAATAATCATAGTGGTGTAAAATTCAAGAAATCAAAAAACATGGATACAATCAAAGCTAGTATCCGAATAGATATTTTAGGCGAAAAGAAGAAATTTTATTTTTGATTGAATAAGTGTCGATATCGTGAATAAGTCTGAGTATCGTGAATAAAGTCCAGATATCGTGAATAAGTAACTCAGAGCACCAAAGATAGAAATTCCACAAAAACATCTTCACGCTTCGTGAATAGTACTCGTGAATAGTAACTCGTGAATAGTAACTCATGAATAGTAACTCGTGAATAGTAACTCATGAATAGTAACCCCGAGCATGAAAAAGTTCCAAATTTGATAAAAACTTCAGATCAACATTTCAAAGATAATGATATTGAAGAAATAATATCATTCTGAAAAAAATAATATCCCTTACTATCCTTACCTCAAAAAAAGACTTACGACGGGATATCGGATATGATTTGAAGGAAACTTTGCACCGATGAATATCAACTCGCCAAGTATCTAAATACTCACAAATTACACTCAATAATCTAGAGAGAGAGAAAGAGAGAAACTTTGTTTACGGTGTGATTTTCAATTCTAACTTAGCCCTCTATATATAGGAAAATGTTAGCTACGTAGAAAGCAGACTTGACACGCTACACGATGGCTTTACACGCTACTATTGCCACCCACCACATTTGAAATAAATTTCAGCACATTTTTTCACCAACCATAAGTGGGGCCCACTCAATTCTAGAATTTTCCACCAAAACCTAATTTAGAATCGATTTACCTCTTAAAATTCATAACAAATCATACGTTCATTTTAACGGTTCAAAATTTGTGGACATATACTCAACTTATATATGTATAACATATCCAAAAATTACAACGATCAGCGGTCGGATCAAAAATTATAACTAACATAATATATCTCAAAAAACATTGGTTTAATTTTTAATACCTTCATTAAAACAAAAATACTAATAAAATACCTCAACATTAATTCCTTCATTTATAACCATATAAATAAATCCATCATTTATATTCACATCACATAAATATTTCTTATCATATAAATCAATAATTAATTATTCACAAATAATATTACAGAATCACAATAATGACAACCACGAGGCGGTTCGGGAAGAGGGGCTTTCCAATAAGGATTTCTCCTCACCTTGGTAGCATGATTAGTGACCAAACCTCTCCTCGATGTAACTTTCTAGACATTGCCAATAATGCTATCTAATAATATTATTCAAATAATATGAATTATTGATCCGATAATGGAAATATTGTGCATGATGATAATTATTGAACAACAATAATAAAATATCAACACAAGCAATTATTGAATCAATAAAATAAAATATTGAGCATTAATTATCGTAACAATTATCGAGTAGTGCCTTCTCACGTAAGAATCAATAATTAAAAAAATTGTGCAATACCGAAGTGTCTTTCGCATGACAACAACGCGTATTACTTTACTTTACCAACCGGGTATTCCAGCAAGTGTTAATTTGAACGATTGATTCTGTAGAATTATTTATAAAAACTTAATTTTGTCGTTTTCTTCCATAAATGCGGTTATTACATTATGGGGCCCAAAAATGGGTGCTTACCGTAAATGCGAATATTCCCTACGTAAAAGAATATTCCACGACCAAACGAATATTCAAACAACAATGAATATTTTATAACCACTTGTGTATTTTGAAAAAAATTCATATATCACCCTTAACTTTAACTTTTATCAATTTAACCATTTCTTTGAATAGTAATTATAAGAAAAATTGAATACTTTTATTTCATAAAATTCGGGGTCTTACAATCTCCCTCCTTATGAAATTTCGTCCCGAAATTTACGCACAGTATTTCAAAGAGTTGAGAATACCTTGCTTTCATTTGATTTCATCTTTCCTCGTCATCATGATTTCTCCATTGCTCATCTCCCGTATTTTGGATATCATTCTAGAATACAACTTCAAAACAAGGGTTAATTGAATAAATTAACATATCACATAATATCCCGATATTATGGTGACCAACAAATAAGCTTAGGTAGGACACACTTTAGCGAAGGATTTACTCATCTCTCTCCTCCTAGTTCTATTCCCCGATCTCCGCCAGAGATCATATCCCTAAGCTACGATACCAAATGTAACTCTCGACACTAACTTGTGTCAAGACCTCACATTGATACTATCGGTTTGCCACCATGAAGCAGGCCCCCCCTACGGAGAGTCGGCCGGTGCATCCCCCATCAACAGAAGTCACCAATGAGAGGCTCGGGGCTCTTTACTTATAGCTCGATACTAAGCTGTAACAACCCCAAAATAGGTCCATTCCATCCAACCCATTACGAGTCGCCAAATATATGGTACGAAAAACAACTACAACTTTATTACAACAATTATCGTGCAAAAAAATACAACAACACATATTTGTGAGTTTGGATACCAATATATACCAAATGTAACTCTGGACACCAACTTGGATAACACGTCACCATGACACCTTACATAAAGGTACGATAAAAAAGCTGTTTTAGAAATTAGAATCTTTGGGAAGTGCTCAAGGAAACCTTCGTATATGGGAGGCCATGCTTTTAGGTTATGGTAGATATCATATGGCCACGTAATTATCCTTGGTTGACCTAATAGACCCCAAATAAAAATAAGAAGATTACTATCATATTCTTCCCAATGGCGAGTCTTCTCTTGACATATCATTATCTCCATTTGTCTCTAATTTGGTATTATACTCCAAACAAACACCAAGATTATATAGGTAGTGCTTGTAAATATACTCAAAGAAGTGGATGAGCACAACCATGTCTTATGATAACACGAGTTTGTATGTCATTAGACATCTTGTATGATAGTGACAAAACACCCTTCCAAAGTTGGGTTCGCCTCACCCTATTTAATTCACCAAAAATAACTATTAAATGATGTATAAAATACAACACACTAAAGCCCTCAATAAAATTATTTTCATACTCTTTAGGGAGAACCTCAACAACTATAGACCACCATTATATTCCCTTGTTATCCCCGCTCAACCCAGCTACACTTTTATTACCTGAAAGGAATTGTGAAACAAAAGGGTGAGCACAACTAGCTCAGTAAAGAATATTATGACTAAAGATAAATAAATTATCAATAGTCTTCATCAGTAATGAATTAGAGATTTAGAACATATGGTAGATGATAAAACTTTTCAACCATAGTTACAGCGGAACGAGCAATCCATTAAAAGAGTCAAATAGACTATAAAGTCTATTGTCTTCTCCACGTTAAAAGTCCACCAACAATATTTTATCCCTGTAACATCAATCAACAGTTCCTTTCCACAATCATATGAATAACTCATAATCATAATTGTGATTCTAAATTCCTCTTCTCATCTAGGACGAAGATAATTTTCATCAATTGCTCTTTACGAAACATCAAATATCATGGTTATACCAAATCACGTTCTCATTCATAATCATACTAATAAATTCATCTTTGCACCACGGGTCAAAGATATTCATCAACAGATTCATCTTTACACTACAAAGCAAAGATATTCAACAACAAAAGTCATCTTTGCATTACGAGCCAAAGATATTCATCAATAATTCATCTTTGCACTACAAAGCTAAAGATATTCAACAAAAAGTCATCTTTGCAGACACGAGCCAAAGATATTCATCAATAATTCATCTTTGCACTCATGGGCTAAAGATATTTCAACAAAGTCATCTTTGCACAACGAGCCAAAGATATTCATCAATAATTCATCTTTGCACTACAGGCTAAAGATATTCAACAACAGGTCATCTTTGCATTACAAGCCAAAGATATTCATCAATAATTCATCTTTGCACTACAGGCTAAAGATATTCAACAACAGGTCATCTTTGCATTACGAGCCAAAGATATTCCTATATCAAAGAAATACATAATCATTTCAGAAGTTATATAACAATAATTATAACCATGTTGATCAATTCACCTTTGCACTTAAGCTAAAAATATTCAATTGTAAATTCAATGGTCGCGATCATACCAATCAACAATTCAACTTTTGACCTCTTGGCCAAAGAGAACCTATGGTCACGATCATACCAATAATCTACCCATCTTTACACTCAAGTCGAGAAAAATCATCATTAGGGTTATAAGAATGTTATATAAAAATAATATAATCAAAACATGGTTTTAATTTCAAGAGTAAGATTCATAAATCAGCGATAATTTGGTGGAGAAGAAACCAATTTGTTGTGAATAGTACCCGTATTAAATACATAGTCCCGTATACGCGCATAGTAACCTCGACACGAAAAGATAAAGTTTCATAATAAAATTTATATCCATATTTATAACACCTTAATCCAAATGTTATAAATCACTTAGAAATCTCATAATCTAATATTATTAATATTATAATAATATTTTAATCATTTCTCAAACTTATAAATAATTTAATCCAATTATTTACACTTTAATAATTAATGCATTTAATCATCTAAAATGCCAAACTCATAAGATTTCATCATCATTAACCAAAACCCTCATAAAAATCAGATATATCTCTATATATGATTCTCAAGCCAATAAATCATATTTTCCAATTTTCTTACTTCACATAACATATTTAATTCATTTACTCATAACTAGAACATTTTCATGAAAATACCAAATCGATTACAAAAAATATTTCTTTTTTGGGATTTAGCATAAACATAGTCCCATATTGAACAAATATTTTTCTCAAAATTTTAAAAATTCATTTACTATTTTTCATATGGCCAAAACCAATAGAATATTTAAACATTTATCATAAATTATACTTTTATCCAAAAATTCCGAAATTTACGGTGATTACGATATTATATAGATGTACTTCCAATAAAAATTTCATCAATTTTGGAGTTAATCACAAGGAGTTATAAGCGAGTTACTTTTAAAATAGTCTTTTCTCATAAAATCCATAACTCCTAATCTATACATCCAAAAATACCTCAAAATAATCATAGTGGTGTAAAATTTAAGAATGATCAAAACATGGATACAATCAAAGCTAGTATCCAGAATAGATATTTTAGACGAAAAGAAGAAATTTTATTTTTTGGTGAATAGTGTCGTATATCGTGAATAGTCGAGTATCGTGAATAAGTAACTCAAACACCAAAAGATAGAAATTCCACAAAAACATCTTCACGCTTCATGAATAGTACTCGTGAATAGTAACTCGTGAATAGTAACTCATGAATAGTAACTCGTGAATAGTAACTCATGAATGAATAGTACCCCGACATGAAAAAGTTCTAAATTTGATAAAAACTTGGATCAACATTTCAAAGATAATGATATTGAAGAAATAATATCATTCTGAAAAAAATAATATCCCTTACTATCCCTTACCTCAAAAAAAAGCAAAGACTTACGACGGGATATCGGATATGATTTGAAGGAAACTTGCACTGATGAATATCAACTCGCCAAGTATCTAAATACTCACAAATTACACTCAATAATCTAGAGAGAGAAAGAGAGAAAACTTTGTTTCTGGTGTGATTTTCAATTCTAACTTAGCCCTCTATTTATAGGAAAATGTTAGCCCGCCGAAGCAGACTTGACCTGCTACTTGATGGCTTTACCTGCTACTATTGCCACCCACCACATTTGAAATAAATTTCAGCACATTTTTTCACCAACCATAAGTGGGGCCCACTCAATTCTAGAATTTTCCACCAAAACCTAATTTCCGAATCAGTTACCTCTTAAAATTCATAACAAATCATACGTTCATTTTTAACGGTTCAAAATTTGTGGACATATACTCAACTTATATATGTATAACATATCCAAAAATTACAACGATCCAACGGTCGGATCAAAAATTATAACTAACATAATATATCTCAAAAACACTTTGGTTTAATTTTTAATACCTTCATTCAAACAAAAATACTAATAAAATACCTCAACATTAATTCCTTCATTTATAACCATATAAATAAATCCATCATTTATATTCACATCAAATAAATATTTCCTTATCATATAAATCAATAATTAATTATTCACAAATAATATTACGTAATCACAATAATGATAATGACAGCAGGGTTCAGGAAAGAGGGGCTTTCCAATAAGGATTTCTCCTTCATCGCGCGCAATTAGGTGACCAAACCTCTCCTTGATGTAACTTTCTAGACATTGCCAATAATCTTTATCTAATAATATTATTCAAATAATATGAATTATTGATCTGATAATGGGAAATACTGTGCAGTGATAATTATTGAACAACAATAATAAAATATCAACACAGCAATTATTGAATCAATAAAATAAAATATTGAACAGTAATTACTGTAACAATTATTGAGTAGTGCCTTCTCACGTAAGAATCAATAATTAAAAAAAATCTTTATGTAATATCTGGTAATACATCTTTGTGCAACAACGCGTATTATTTTACTTTACCAACCGGGTATTCCAACAGTGTTAACGGTAACGATTACGCCGTTATTTATAAAAACTTAATTTTGTCGTTTTCTTCATCCGACAGTTATTCTGTTATGGGGCCCAAAAATGCATTTACTTGTCGCATACGAATATTCCCTACGGAAAGAATATTCCACGACCAAACGAATATTCCCAGAAACAACAATGAATATTTTATAACCACTTGTGTATTTTGAAAAAAAATCATATATCACCCTTAACTTTAACTTTTATCAATTTAACCATTTCTTGAATAGTAATTATAAGAAAAATTGAATACTTTTATTTCATAAAATTAAGGGTCTTACATATTCCCGAAGAACTTCCCGCCTACCCCAGGCGTGAAATTGAATTTTGTATCGACCTTGAACCCGAGACAAAACCCATTTCCAAAGCCTCATATCGAATGGTCTTTATTGAACTTGAGTTAAAGACCCAACTGCAGAATCATTAGACATTGGCTTTATTCATCCTAGTACTTCTCCTGGGGTGCTCATTCTATTCGTGAAGAAGAAAGATGGGAGTATGCGACTTTGTATTGATTATCGGGAGTTGAATCATGTCACCATCAAAATAGGTACCCATTGCCACATATTGATGACTGTTTGACCCGGTTGCAAGGAGCCAAATTCTTTTCAAAGATTGATCTTCGTTCAGGATATCACCAATTGAAGATTAGAACAAATGACATTCCAAAGACGGCTTTCAAAACTCGGTACGGGCATTATGAATTCCTAGTCATGTCCTTTGGATTGACTAATGCTCCTACTGCCTTCATGGATATGATGAACCGAGTATTCAAGGAATATTTGGATCACTCTGTGGTCGTCTTTATTGATGATATCCTTATTTATTCCAAAAGCCGTGAAGATCATGAACAACACTTGAGGCTAATACTCCAAAAGCTTCGTGAATATAAGCTTTATGCCAAGTTGAAGAAATGCGAGTTTCGGGCGAGAAGTAGCATTCCTTGGGCACGTGGTATCAAGTCATGGAATATCATTGACCCAAAGAAAGATTGAAGCTATTCAAAGTAGGGAACAACCTAAATCGGTGGCCAAAGTCACGTAGTTTTCTCGGTTTAGCTGGTTATTATCGGAGATTCGTGGAAGGATTTTCTCGAATCGCTACTCCATTAACTCAGCTGACTCGGAAAGATACAAAGTTCGATTGGAGCAAAGAATGTGAGAAGAGTTTTCAAGAACTCAAGAGGAGACTCATTTCAGCACCTGTTTTGACAATACCATCTGGCTCAGAGGGATTTGTCATCTACAGTGAAGCTTCGGGCAAAGGGTTGGGATGTGTTCTTATGCAACATGGAAAAGTCATAGCCTATGCCTCAAGACAACTCAAGGAATATGAGAGGAATTATCCTACTCATGATCTAGAATTGGCAGCTGTTGTCTTCGCACTAAAGATTTGGAGGAATTACTTGTATGGGGAGAAGGTGGAGATCTTTACGGATCATAAAAGCCTCAAATATTTCTTCACTCAAAAGGAACTCAACATGCGACAACGACGTTGGCTTGAAGGCTCATTGAAAGATTATGATCATACCATCCAATACCATCCTAGAAAAGTTTAACGTGGTAAATGACGCATTGAGTAGAAGATCATATGCAAGTACGAGTGCGATATTGTCAACACAAAGGCTCATTTTGTGTGACTTGCAAAGGATGGAGATAGAGTTAAAGACTCCAGGGACCCACATGATGATGGCAAACATACGAGTAGAACCAACTTTAATCAATAAAGTTAAAGCTGCTCAAGCTACTGACCTAGAGCTAATGCGTATGAAGAAGAAAGTCCAAGAAGGTGCTATGATGGAAGCAAGAATCGATGAAGAAGAAATACTTCGAGTCAACTCCAGACTTTGTGTTCCTAACGACCCTAATTTAAAGTATAAAATCATGATGGAGGAGCACAACACACCGTTTGCAATCCATCCTGGGAGTACCAAAATGTATCATGATCTTTGACATACATTTTGGTGGGGCAATATGAAGAGAGAGATAGCGCTGTTTATCTCAAGGTGTCTAGCGTGTCAACGAGTCAAGGCGGAGCATCAAGTACCAAGAGGTATTTTGCAACCACTTGAAATTCCAGAATGGAAGTGGGAGCACATTACCATGGATTTCGTTACTGGTCTTCCCAAGGTTTCTCAAGGCATAGATGCAATTTGGGTCATTGTTGATAGATTGACCAAGTCTGCTCACTTCTTACCAATACGAGAAACTTATACACTTGAACGTCTTACTCATATGTACATAAACGAGATTCAGAAGCTGCATGGTATGCCAAGTATCCATAGTTTCGATCGAGACCCAAGATTCACTTCACGATTTTGGGTTAGTTTGCGTAAAGCTATGGGCACAGATTTCTGATTTAGTTTCTAAGATATCATCCTCGATGGATGGACGATCGAGAGAGGACTATTCAAAATCTTGAAGATCTATTAAGACTCTATGTTCTTGATTTCAAAGGAAGTTGGGAAAAGTTCTTACCATTGGTGGAGTTTTCCTACAACAACAGTTATCAAGCAAGTATTGGCATGGCTCCATTCAAGCGTTATATGGAAGAAAATGTCGATTCTCGATATCTTTGGGATGAGGTGGGTGAAGCAACGTTGTTGGGAATAGGAGTTAGTACGTATGACTACGAAAAAGATTCACACAATCCAAGAACGTATAAAAACCTCACAAGATCGACAAAAGAGTTATCTTGATCTTCATCGAAAGGACGTGGAATTCGATATAGGAGATCATGTGTTGTTACGTGTTGCTCCATGGAAAGGAGTTACGAGATTTGGAAAGAGAGGAAAGCTCAATCCTCGATTCATCTACCCATTTTAATCCTTGATCGAGTAGGGAACCGTGGGCTATAGACTCGACTTTCCGCCAAGTATGTCTCGTGTTCATAACGCTTTTCACATATCCATGTTACGTAAATATGTGGAAGACCCGAACCAATTTATTGAGTTAGAACCGGATGAAATAGCGGAAGATTTAACATATGAAGATGTTCCTGTTCAAATCTTGGATAAGAAGAAACATATTCTACGCTCCAAGGTTATACCTCAAGTCAAAGTTTTGTAGAGAAACCACGATGTTGAGGAAATGACTTGGGAGTTAGAATCTGAAATGAAATCAAGGTATCCTTACCTCTTCGATATACCAGTAACGTACCTAATTTCGAGGGCTTAAATTTCATAAGAAGGGAGATTGTAAAACCCTAACTTTTTGAATAAAGATGAATTTTCTATAAATATTATTTTTGAATATTACGGACTAAAATTGATATAATGTTATAGTTGTGGGTAATATTTATAAATTTTACAAAGTATGCAAGTTGTTGTATTATATTCGATTGGTTGGGAATATTCGTTTTAACAGGAATATTAAACAATGCATATAATCATTGGTGGACCCCACAATGGAATTATTGTCGATTGAAAAAACGATAAAAATACTTTATGAAAATAACTTTGAAGTTTTACTGTTAAGCTGTTGAAACACCCGTTGTTAAAAGAAATACGAGAATACGCGTGGTTGCATAGAAGCACGGTATTGATTATTGATGCTTACGTGAGAAGTCACCGGTTTTGTTCAATTATTGCTATAGTAATTATTGTCAATTTTGATTATTATTTGGACCCCCACTTTCCTTTTTAAAAAATTATCGGTAGAAGTTATCTCTTTTCGCTTTTATATATATATGAATACATATATATATATAAGTATATATATATATATAATATTGGATTAGTGGAAGGGGGGTGGGTGGGGGGGAAATTAGGGTATTATGACGGTAGGAGTATTATTATGTATATTATATATATATATATATATATATATATATATATATATATATATATGGAAGTTTGACAAAATGGGAAGAGGGAGTAAGGAGAATTCACAGGTCTTCCACTCGTGATTTTTTTTTCTTGCACATGTTATATATATAATATATATATATATATATTATATTATATTTTATTTAAAAGATTTTGCTTTAATTATGGACCGTCCGATTAAAAGTAAATCAATCTGGACCGTTCATGAGTTAGTTCTTATGCAAATTCCATTTTTCTATAAATAAGCTCATTCCTTCATTATTTCTTACGAATTCACTGAAACTCTATAGAGAGAAATTATAAAGAAACTATAGAAAAGTATTCTGCTACTTTCCTACTCTTATATTCAGTTTATTTTACGGTAAGGGGTGTTATTTCTTTTGTATTCATGAAGAGAACTTCTATTATTCCATTATTTATTATTCTAATGGAATAACCAAAGATATACGGACTACCCTATACTTGGTGACATTCTTTCATGATTCCGCCTTTATTATTCTCGGCTTGAATATCACATCATCATGACGTTTACGCTACGGACCGGTTCCATTATTTATTATTTTGTTGGAATATCACATGCATGCGTTTTACGCCGGACTTGGTTCCGCTTTTTATTATTATTCGTTGGAATATCCTATCGTATGCGTTTTCGTCGGACCGATTAAAATCCTTATTAGTATTCATTGCGTTGAATAACTTGTCCATGCAAAGTACCGCATGCATGGTGATTTCTGTTGTTATTCCATTCTTTATTATTCTGTTGGAACATCCTGTCGGTGCAAATTTTGCCTGACCTAGTTCCGTTATTTAGTATTCTGTTGGAATAACCTGTCTATGCGAAGTACCGCATGCATGGTGATTTCTTTTGTTATTCCATTCTTTATTATACTCAGTTAGTTAAAGTTTTGACTTCTATACTCCATGAAATTAGTGGAATATCCTTGATATTTGCGCTTCATCCAAAGATATCTTTTCATGGAAATATTCTTCCGAGCATTCTTAAATTTTACTCTACAAAGCAAAAGATCATGTTGACAATTTGGACGTTATTGATTCATGGATAAATTAATTCTTGAACTTGTTTTATTGAATTCTTATATCATTGTCATCATCCTCATGTTTATATTATGTTGAAAGTCATCGTGGGCTCAGTAGTGCATAGATGGACTTGGTATGATTATGACTGTGGATTATTCAATTGTAATCATGACCGTAATGTTACAAATGATGTGGAAAAAGTCATCATTGGCCCGTAGTGTATTGCTGGATAGTTGTTGGCATGATCATGACCATTAATGAATACACAAATATTCTTGGCCCGTAATGCATGGATAATTGTGGTCGTGATACTAAAGAATATCCTTGGCCGCAGTGCAGGGGTGATTCGATGTTGTGGAATATTTATTAAGCTGAGTCTCAGCGATAACAGTGATGAAAAACCTTTTAAATCATAAAAGATAGTAGATTTTATTTTCTACTTGACTCTTTTAATGGATTGCTTGTTCCGCTGCAGTTAAACTTGATGTTTGTTATATTGTATCAGTTTAACAATCTTTGTTTAAGGCTAATGATAATTTATTCGCATTATTTTAGTCATAATATTTTTCTTTGGGCTAGTTGAGCTCACCTTTTCTTTCTTTCTGCTCTTCTCTTGAAATGAGAACATAGCGAGGACTAGTCGGGGAGCGGAGTGACCGGTCCGAGGATAGCATTAGTAGTCCTCACTATTACGTGAAATAGTGTGTTAATAATTGTAATGAGGATTCCTTTTGAGTTTGTATAATCTCTAGTAGACAATAATTGTATTCAAACTCACAGTTATGTTTTGTCGTATTGTACACGACAGTTGTATTAGTAAGTTGTATTTGTATTTTGTATCATGTATCTGATGACCCAAGATGGGTGATGTATACCTAATTTTGGGGGAATCACATCCACGACAGCCATCAGCGACCGCATGCGGTCGCTGATTTTTAATGATGTAGACTTATTAGCGATCGCCACCCGGTAACTGATTGTGACTGGTCGCGGACCACCTACGCGCCAATTTTCCACTCCAATTTTTGGGCGGTAAATTTATACTGCTGATTTCAATGATCGTGACGCTATTTGGTGATATAAACTCAACTTGACTAAATTCAAGAGCTATCACGATATTTGGCTGTAATTACTAATATTAACGATCGTACACTGCGGTCGCTGATAGTGTTGGTCGTTGTTAGACCATTTTCTTGTAGTGTTTGGGAGCTATACCGATGCACAAAATCAAAAAAAAACCCCACAAATTGCTAAAACTTTTCTTTGAGGCAATTTATCAAGCATTTGGCGTGCACCCCCGAATTCCTCCACAATCCAAACAATCAACTACTTCAATCTTCCGTAATCTGATCACAAATCTAATCACAACAATCCACAAGGAAGAATTTACTCCAATGGCAAAAGAAAAACCAAGTATATATGGTAAATTACCTTCAAATGCTTGTTGGAGAAGAAAAGATGAAAACTACCTTCTTCAATGCTGCACCCATTCTTTTGAATAGTTTAAATATGTTTGACTTGCCAAAATTGAGCTATGTTATGATTTGGATTATTGTATTTGAGTTCAAATTGAAGTTGAGAAGAATTGGAACTAAGACTCTTGATAATTTGAGTTAGAATGAGTTTGGGAGTATTGGCTAAATGTTGAGCATCCGTTTTTTAAAATTAGAAATCCGTTTGAATGCAGCAGAATTCTATTTGAGCGCCCGACATTGGTTCAAGCACCCCAGCACTAGACTCAAGGGCCATGGCACTGAAGTTTTTGTTTTTCAGAAAGTGTGGCTCTTTGTCCTGCCTTGCCTTGCCCTTGTTTACTTGGTTGCCTTATACCTTGCCTTGACTTGCTTTCCTTGTGCTATGTCCTTAGCCTTGGCTTGCACTGACTTGCATTGGGCCTTGCCTTGATTGGTTTCTTAGCGATCTTTGCATTGGTTTCCAAATTGATACCCGAGATCATCACATAGTTAATTTGCAATTATTATTCAACTTAATTAAATATAAGGGAAAAAGCACCTTAACCCCACTGTGGTTGTAGTGTTTTAAACAATTGGTCACTGTACTTTTAAAATATTCAATTAGCCCACTATACTTTTTAAAAATGTTCAATCAAGCAATTCCGTTCAATTTTGCTAACGGACGTTAAAAATTGGGGAAAACACCTTTACCCCACTGTGCTTTTAAAATATTCAATTAGCCCACTGTACTTTTTAAAAATGTTCAATCAAGCAATTCCATCCAATATTAGGTAAAATTTAATTAGAAATTACCAAAACTAAAATTCACGACATATGTAACAAAATACTAATAAATTATATAAAATAAAATTGTTATCTAATAATCATATAGTAGATAATTTAAGAAAAAAAATAAGAAATTTAAATTTTATTATTATCATTTATCATAATAAAACAATGTTATTGATCATATTAGATATGTTAATAAAATTTAAATCTTTAAATATCCTCTTAAATTATGTACATGACATAAATATTAGTATTAAATAATATTTTTACATTCAATTCTTATATTATTCATCCCCATTTAAATAATATTACATAATACAAATGACGTCCGTGAGCAAAATTGACCCAATTTGTATTTTATTTTTTAAAGCCACATAGGAAAATTGACCCAATTTTTTTAAAGTCCGTGAGAAAAATTGGACGAAATTGCTTGATTGAACATTTTTTAAAAGTACAGTGGGCTAATTGAATATTTTAAAAGCACAATGGGGTAAAGGTGATTTTTCCCCCAAATTTTTTAACGCCCGTTAGCAAAATTGGATGGAATTGCTTGATTGAACATTTTTAAAAAGTACATTGGGCAAATTGAATATGTTAAAAACACAGTGGCTAATTGCTTAAAACACTACGATTATAGTGGGGTAAATGTGCTTTTTCCCTTAAATATAATGACTTAAATGAACTAAGACTTAATTAAGATGCAATTTAAACCCGATATTTGTTGTAAGTTAAGCAAACATATTATTGAATTGAATTAAATTCCTATCACTAATTAACATGCAATTTAATACTGAAATTCAAAAATTCTTGGGTTGCCTCCCAACGTTTGTTTTAGAGTTATCAGGCTGACTTCTTCAATTCTTTACTCAAGCTCGGTTGAGGTGTCTACAATGAGAGTGGTTTCATATCCCCACTCATTCTTTAATTCAAAACTCGCATGTTTCCTTCCATAAATTCTTTCCTTTCATTATATTCATCATTATTCAATTCTGTTAATCTGTAACTCTACACCTTCTCCTCATGAACCATTCTTTTGACTTCTTTAACCAAATAACACTCTTCCATCTCATTTGGAAACTTAATTTTGTTGAACACGTTGAACTTCATCTCTTGATCATTAACTCTCATTGTGAGTTTTCCATTCTGCACATTGATCAATATTTGACCCGTATGTAGAAACGGTCGTCCCAGAATAAGTGGAACCTTTTGATCCTCCTCACAATCAAGTACAACAAAATCAACCAAAAACATAAACTTGTTAACTTTAACTAACACATCCTCGATTATTCCTTTCGGATAAGTAATTGACTTATCTTTTAATTGTAAAGTGATATTTATTTACATTACACCTCTTTCAAACGCAACTTCGTAGATTAACAAGGGCACGAGATTAATACTTGCACTAAGATCGCACAAAGCTTTTCCTCAAGTTATTCCTATATTGTGGGTTAAAGCAACGGGACGCATGTAGTATAATCATCTCAGTGAATATGTTTTGAAAGAAGGATTTGAGAATAATCCAATTTGTGCATGAGATTTTATTAAAAAAATCAAAATCCGAATTTGCTATTATTGTAGTATATATATTGATGATTTAAATTTTGCAAGGACTCCAGAAGAGTTAACAAAAAAAATAACAATTTTTAAAAAATTGAATTTGAGATAAAAGATATTGGTAAGAAAAAATTTTGTATTGGCCTGCGAATTTAATATCTTCCAAATGGAATTCTTGTTCATCAATCAACATACACAGAAAAAAAAATCATGAAGCACTTGTACTTGGATAAAGTTAATCATTTGAGTACTTCAATGATGGGTCGATCACTTGATATCAGGAAAGGTCTATTTCGACCACAAGAAAATAATGAAGAAACTATATGTCTTGAAGTACCATATCTTTGTACAATTGATGTTTTGATGTATATTGCAAAATTTCTCACGACCTAATATAACATTTGCAGTTAACTTACTAGTAAGATTGATCAAAACCACTGTTAGTTGGATCTGCTGATGCAGAGATTATCGCAATATATAAAGCAAGTCGTGAATGTGTTTGGTTGAGATCAGTAATTCAACATATTCGTGTAAACTGTAGATTATCATTGATCATAAATAGTCCAACGATATTATATGAAGATAATGTCCTTATATCACTCAAATTAAGGGAGTAAAAAGGATATGTGTTGATTGTACTCTTTTTTCTTCATTAAGGTTTTTCCCCGCTGGGTTTTCCTTTGCAAGATTTTAATGAGGTAATCCTAAGGCTCTAGAAGTTATAAAAGAATATTGTACTCTTTTCCTTAGCCAAAATTTTCTCCCACGAGATTTTTATTTGGTATGATTTTTAACGAGGCATATTCTTAGAAAGTGGTTTATCTTGCAACAAAAGAACTCCAACCATTATGTATGAAAACAATGTTGCATGTATAACTTAATTAAAGGGAGGATACATCAAAGGAGATAGAATAAAACACATCTCACTGAAATTCTTTTCACACATGACATTGATAAGAGTGGTGATATTGATGTTCAGCAAATTCACTGAAAAGATAATCTAACATATTTGTTGTGACGCCCCCAAAATAGGTCTACACAACCCATTTTGAGTCGCCAAATACATGATACAGAATCCAAATACAAACTTCCTATTTATAATAATTAACTGTCGTGTAAAATACGACAAAACATAAGTTGTAAGTTTCAATACAAATATTGTCTCGTAAACAATATCCAAACTCAAATGAAGTCCTCATTACAATTATTGACACACTATTTTATAGAATAGTGAGAACTACTATAATAACCATCTTAGACCATCACTCCATTCTCCGACTAGTCCTAGCTATATTCTCATTTCATGAAGAGAACAATGAAAGAAAATGATGAGCTCAACTAGCCCAGTAAAAAATATTATGACTAAGATAATGTAGAACAAATTATCCTTAGTCCTCTACAGGGAAAAATCTGATAGAATACATGTGACGCCCCCAAAATAGGTCTACACAACCCATTCTGAGTCGCCAAATACATGGTACAGAATTCAAATACAACTTCATTTATATAACTATTAATTGTCGTGTAAAATACAACAAAACATATACTGTGAGTTTCAATACAAATATTGTCTAGTAGACAATATCCAAACTCAAAATAAGTCTTCATTACAATTATTGTTACACTATTTTACAAAATAGTGAGGACTACTATAATAACCATCTCGAACCATTACTCCACTTCCCGACTAGTGCCAGCTACATTCTCGCCTCTTGAGAAGAACAATGGAACCAAAAGGAAAATAGTGAGCGCAACTAGTCCAATAAATAATATTATGACTAAGATAATATAAAACAAATTATCTTTAGTCCTCAACACGGAAAAGTCTGATAGAATACAATAGACAACAAGTTTTAGATCAACAACTGCAGCGGAAATAGTAATCCATTAGAATAGTTAAGTAGAGCATGATGTTTACTATTTTCTATGATTTAAAAGTCCATCATCAATATTTGTCCCTGTAACACCAATCAATAAATATTTCCAATCAACGAATTATCTATGCACTACGGGCCAAAGATAATCGTTAACATCACCAGTGGTCATGATCATGCCAAACATCTGTCCATCTATGCACTACGGTCCAAAGAGGACTTTCATCACAAACCTTTATCTGTAACATTAAAGGTCATGATTATACCAATACATAATTCCTTGGTCATAATCATACCCATCAACAACTTATCTTTGCACTACGAGCCAAAGATAACTTTCAACACAATATAAGCACGAGGATGATGACAATGATATAAAGAATCAATCAAGTGAGATCAAGGATAAATATTAAAGATTTATAATTTAATTTATCCAGAGTTCAAGAATGTCCAAATTGTCAACATGATCACCAATTGTGGAGTAAAATTCAAAAATGATATTTAAGATTCATATTTCAAAGATAATTTGGACAAAGAAAGAAAAAAACTAATTTCGTCGTGAATAGTACTCCGACATGAATAGTAACTCAGATGAATAGTACCTCGACATGAATAGTACCCCAGATGAATATAACTCCGACATTAATAGTACTCCGAAATGAAAAGATTAAAATTTAATAAGAAAGTTTAGACCAATATTACAGTGAAATGATATTAGATGAAGCGCAAACTATTAAGGATATTCTACTAACTTCAAGGATTATAGAAGAAATACTTATCAAAGTAAGTGTAGATTTAGGAATATGAAACAGAATAATATCACTAACATACTATAGAATATCGAAGAAAATAATATTCCTTACGAATATTGAACGAAAATAATATCTCTTATCTTAGTAGGAAACCAGATCTGACTGGTATATCGGAGATATTCTTGATAAAATCTTACACTATTAGTTATACTCAAAGTATTCTTATACTAAAAAGAAATACGCACAATATTATATAAGAAAAATTCTCTAATTCTAATGTGATTTCATTTCTTAACTAAGCAACCTATTTAAAGGAGAATGACATATTTAATCACGGATGAACAGTCAAATTTTGGACGAATTCAAGGGCGAAAATCTGATTTTTACTATTCATCACCGTGCAATAAAATATTCTAATAAAACAAAAAAATTTATATATATATTATAATATATTCTTATTATATTCTAATAAAACAAATAACTTTGTATATATTATAAAAAGTTTTCTGTTTTATTACTATTATAATAATAATAATAAAATAAATCTGAGATAACTTTCTACCGATGGTTTGACAAATTAGTACATGGGGTCCATGGAATAATAAGTCAAACTTACAACAAACGCTTTATGAAAAACCCCTCTATTTATATCACAGAATAAATAAATATCTCCCACAAATCGCTTATCTTCAATCAACACATTTTTAATCTTTCAACACTTATTCATCATTAATATTATACTCACAATATTGACAACCAGATCGTTCCCAAGAAAGATGTGGCTTTCCGATAAGGATTTCTTTTTATTAGCGCGCAATTAAATAACCTAACCCCTTTTCTCGACAGAACTTTCTAGACATTGTCAATAATGCTAATAATAATATGAGTAATTGTGTCGTGTCAATTATTGATTTACTAATAGAAAAATATTGTGCAGATGATACTGTGAAAATAATTGAATTAATAATATGAGATACTATACAACAACTACTGTGACAATTATTGAATGAAACTGAGTGACTTCTTACGTAAGAATCAATAATCAGAGATATTGTGCAATACCGTGTTCTACTGTGTAACAACGCGTATTACTGTACTTTTATCACCGAGTATTTCTATAAGACCCCAACTTTTTGAATAAAGATTAATTTTTCTCGAAATATATTTTTGAATATTATGGTGTGGATATGATATACTGTTATTGTTGTGGGTATTATTTACAAGTTTTGCAAAGTACGCAAGTTGTTATATAATATTCGATTGGTCGGGGAATATTCGTTTTAGCGAGGGAATATTCGTATAACGGGACAATCATTGGTGGACCCTACAACGGAATTATTGTCGATCGAGAAAACGATAAAAATATTTTTTATGAAAATAACTACGAAAAGGGTTACTTAATTAAAACCGTTGAACTACCCCTTTAGTAAAAGTAAAAGAATACGATGGTCTGCAGATAAGAAGACGTAGTAGTACGGTATTGATTATTGATGCTTACGTGAGAAGTCACTCAGTTATACTCAATTATTGCTATAGTAATTGCTGCATCATATTTCTCATATTATTGATTCAATTATTGTTACAGAGATCTCTGCATAATATTTATTATTATTAAATCAATAATTGAGACGACAAAGTTATTCATATTATTATTTGCAATATTGACAATGTCTACAGAAAGTTCATCAATGAGAGGTTTGGTCACCTAATTAAGGCTACCGATAATGAGAAATTTTTATCTGAAAGCCCCTCTTTCTCGGGAACTACTTTGGTTGTTAAATATTGTGAGTTATAATATTAATGATGAATAAGTTGTGTTGATTAAAGATGAAATTGATAGTTCCATTGTGTTGGGATCATTAGTGTTAATGGAAATCAACATCTATTTCGATGATAATTGATGTTTGGGGGTTATATTGATAAATCGGGTAATTTATCAGATAAATGAGCAATTAATTGCTACTAATTCACATGCTTATATAACTATTTGTTCACATGTGGGTACTATTGAATCACATTCATGTACTATTAGGGGAGTTGGTGCAAGATTGATAATACTTGCATGACTAAGTTAAAAATGGAGGTATAGTTGAAGGTACTATACTATAATTAATTTTTTCACATGATTATACTATTTATTCACATGATTGTACTATTGATTCACATTATTTACTATTAGGGGAGGTGGTGCAAGATTGATAATACTTGCAGGACTAAATTAAAAATTAAGAAAAAGATGATGGTATTATACTGTAATTTTTGAGCCCCAAAACGTGCAATTATCGAAACTATATTTTCCTATAAATAGATGTTCATTCTTCCTTCATTTCACACCATTTCACAAAAGCTTTACAGCAATTATTATAGAGAGAAATTTTAGAGAGAAAGAAGAATAGAAGTCTGCTACCTTTCTACTCTAGTATCCAGTTTTAATTTTTCTAAGGTAGGGAATATTATTTCTTTCTTTCATCTTCATGAAGAGAACTTATGTTATTCCATTCTTTGTTATTATGTTGGAATAACTTTGTTTATGCTAATATCGCATACTTGGTAAAATTCTTCTATTATTTCATTCTTTAATATTTCATTTGAATATATCGTCTCATGCATGCTTTTCTGCCGGTCTCGATTCCGTCTTTATTATTCTCGTTGGAATATCCTGTTTCATGCGTTTCTACGCCGGATTGGTTTAAAATCTTTCTTTATTATTCTATTGGAATATCACATCGCATGCTTTTTATTACTGGGACCGATTCCGTCTTTATTATTACATTGGAATATCCTATCTATGCGTTTACGCTGGGACCGATTCCGTTATTTATTATTCGTTCTAATAACAACGCATGTGCGATTCTATCGCATGCCTGGTGATTTCTTTTGTTATTCCATTCTTTATTATACTCAGTTGGTTAAAGTTTTGACTTCTATAATCCATGAAATTAGTGGAATATCTTTGATATTTGCGCTTCATCCAGTATCTTTTCATGGAAATATTCTTCTGAGCATTCTTGAATTTTACTCCACAAAGAAATATCATGTTGACAATTTGGACGTTATTGGTTCCTAGACAAATTAATTCTTTAACCTGTTTTATTGAATTCTTATATCATTGTCATCATCCTCATGTTTATAAAATGTTGAAAGTCATCTGTGGCCTGTAGTGCATAGATGGACTTGGTATGATTATGACCAGGGATTATTCGGTATAATCATGATCGTAATGTTACAAATGATGTGGTAAAAGTCCTCATTGGCCCGTAGTGCATTGATGGATAGTTGTTGGCATGTACATGACCATTAATGAATACGCAAATATCCTTGGCCCGTAGTGCATGGATAATTTATGGTCGTGATACTAAAGAATATCCTTGGCCGTAGTGCAGGGGTGATTCGATGATGTGGATTAGTTACTAAGCTGAGTCTCAGCGATGAAAGTGATGCAAAACCTTTTAAATCATAAAAGATAGTAGATTTTATTCTCTACTTGACTCTTTTAATGGATTGCTTGTAGTTAAACTTGACATTTGTTATATTTTATCAGTTTAACACTGTTGAAGACTAATGATAAATTATTCTGCATTATCTTAGTCATAATATTTCTTACTGGGCTAGTTGAGCTCACCCTTTCTTTCACTGTTCTCTTTAGGAAATGAGAACGCGTATTTGGGACTAATCGGGGATCGGAGTGATTATTCCAGATGATAGCATTAGTAGTCCTCATTATTACGTTAAAAAGTGTGACAATAAATGTAATGAGGACTCCATTGAGTGTGGATATTGTCTAGATGACAATATTCTTATTAAAATTCATAGATTATGTTTTGTCGTATTTTATACGACTGTTGTATAATTAAGTTGTATTTAAATTTCGTACCATGTATTTGGCGACTCAAGATGGGTGATGTATACCATTTTGGGGGGGCGCCACGGTTAGTATCAAAGCTTAGGATATGATCCACGGCTAAGATGTGAGACTAGAACTAGGAGGGGAGAGATGGGGAATTCCTTCGCTAGTATGACCTACCTAAGTTTATTTGGTATTTAATTGGTCTGATCGAGTATAGGGATAATATGTTGCATGTCAATTAACCCTTGTTTTGTGGCGGTGTTTGAAAATGGCATCCGAGAATGTTGAGAACATCAATGGAGCACAGAGACCGTTGAGTCTCCACAAATCAATAACTGTGACAATGTGCATCAGAAGGCGACAATCCTCATGCAAACAACAACACCGACCAAATGATGAACGATGGAATGTTCCGAGGCTTCATGCAATTCATGCAACATCAAAGCGAGAGCGGCTCCTGCTCAAAATGCGGTGGAAACACTGGAAACTCTCGGATGGTCACCATTAAGCAGATTCAAGGAGTGGGACCACCGGAGTTTATTGGAGAGCCAAAACCACTTAAAGGCGGAAGCATGGATAAAGAAAATCACCAAGATATTTGATGTCTTGGGATGCTCCGAGAGCAAAAGGTTCCTTCACCACCTTTATGTTGCGTGAAGAAGCAGACATGGTGGGAATCAGAAACGCACTCAAATTTCGACGACTCAAGATGTCTTGGGAGAAGTTCCAAGAGTCATTCAACGACAAGTACTTTCCGAAAGTATTTCATCACATGAAAGAGGTGGAGTTTATCAAGTTAGAACAAAACAATATGACCGTGTCGCAATACGAGGCTAAATTTGCGGAGTTATCCCGGTTTGCATCCCATTTGGTCGATAATGAGGAGCGAATGACGCGGATGTTTTTAAGAGGTTTAAAACCGGAGATACGTCAATATCTTATTTCTCATAAACTGTGTTTGTACTTAGATGTTGTAAATAAGGCTCAGTTATTAGAGCGCGGTAACGAGTCAACGCAACCACGAGAAAGCAGCCGACAACATGAAAATACCAGTGGTAGCAGTCATCGAAGCGGTGACAACAAACGTGTAGGGAATCAACATGCCAGAAATAGTAACCACTTCGGTGGTAATCAAGGCCATGACAATAAGAGTGGACATTTCAAGAAGAGGAGATTCAACAATGATGGAAAGACGTCAGCACAAACACCTGTTGTTAAGGAAGGAGAACGACCACCTATCATATGCTTCAAATGCGGAGGGGAGGGACACATCAGTCCAAACTGCGTGATGCCATCCAAAGCGTGTTATAATTGTGGAAGAGAAGGTATCCTAGCCCGATTTTGTCGTGCACCAAAGACAAGTCCAGTTGGGATGGAGGCACCAAAGGCCATCCCATAAAAGTCAAAGCCAGAGTCAAGGAGAGAAGCGTTTATCGTAACCTCCCAGAAAGCAAGGAACCCGAACGAGGTCATCACGGGTAAGCTTATCATAAACTCTAGTGAAGTCTATACCTTATTTGATACCGGTTCTACCCATTCTTTTATTTCTCCTACTTGCGCTCAACGTTTAAATTTGACTCCGGAGAAATTAGACTTTGACTTATCTATTGAAACTCCGTTGGGAGAAACCTTCATTACATCCACTGTTTATAAGTCTTGTTTGATTCAAATCTCCAGAATCGCACGTTATTCGTCGATCTTATTTCTTTAAAAATACTTGCATTTGACGTGATTCTAGGGATTGATTGGTTAACTACTCAACATGCTAAAATTGATTGTTTTCGTAAAGTTGTTAGCGTTCATATTCCTAATCAACCTATTATGCAAATTCAAGCGACCAAACCATTAAAATCAATCATGGTCATCTCAAGCCATAAAGCTATTCGTTTATTGAAAAACGGATGTCAAGCTTTCTTAGCTCATGTCACAGATTTAAACAAAAATACGTCAGATTTGAATGATATTTCTATTGTTAATAAATTCCCTGACGTATTCCCCGAAGAACTTCCTGGCCTACCCCCAGAGCGTGAAATTGAATTTTGTATCGACCTTGAACCCGGTACAAAACCCATTTCCAAAGCCCCATATCGAATGGCTCCTATTGAACTTCAGGAGTTAAAGACCCAATTGCAGGAATTGTTAGACATTGGTTTCATTCGTCCTAGTACGTCTCCTTGGAGTGCTCCTGTTCTATTCGTGAAGAAGAAAGATGGAAGTATGCGACTTTGTATTGACTATCGGGAGTTGAATCATGTCACCATCAAGAATAAGTATCCATTACCTCGCATTGATGACCTATTTGACCAATTGCAAGTCGCCAAATTCTTTTCAAAGATTGATCTTCGTTCAGGATATCATCAATTGAAGATTAGAACCGATGACATTCCAAAGACGGCTTTCAGAACTCGGTACGAGCATTATGAATTCCTAGTTATGTCCTTTGGATTGACTAATGCTCCTGCTGCCTTCATGGATATGATGAACCGAGTATTCAAGGAATATTTGGATCACTTTGTGGTCGTCTTTATTGATGACATCCTCATATACTCCAAAACCCGTGAAGACCATGAGCAACACTTGAGGCTGATACTCCAAAAGCTACGTGAAAATAAGCTATATGCCAAGTTGAAGAAATGTGAGTTCTGGCTTGAGGAAGTAGCATTCCTTGGACACGTAGTGTCAAGTCATGGAATATATGTTGACCCGGCAAAGATTGAAGCTATTCAAAGCAGGGACCAACCTAAATCAGTGACTGAAGTACGTAGCTTTCTCAGATTAGCTGGTTATTATCGGAGATTCGTAGAAGGATTTTCTCGAATCGCTACTCCATTAACTCAGCTGACTCGAAAAGATACAAAGTTCGGTTGGAGCGAGGAATGTGAGAAGAGTTTTCAAGAACTCAAGAGAAGACTCATTTTAGCACCTGTTCTGACAATACCATCTGGCTCAGAGGGATTTGTCATCTACAATGAAGTATCGGGCAAAGGGTTAGGATGTGTTCTCATGCAACATGGGAAAGTCATAGCCTACGCCTCAAGACAACTCAAAGAATATGAGAGGAATCATCCTACTCATGATTTAGAGTTAGCAAGCTAATTATTTTTAACGCTTAAGATTTGGAGGCATTACCTATATGGAGAGAAGGTGGAGATCTATACGGATCATAAAAGCCTCAAATATTTCTTCACCCAAAAGGAACTCAACATGCGGCAACGACGTTGGCTTAAACTGTTGAAAGATTATGATCATACCATTCAATACCATCCTGAGAAAGTGAACGTGGTAGCTGACGCATTGAGTAGAAGATCATATGCGGGTACGAGTGCGATATTGTCAACGCAAAGGCTCATTTTGTGTAACTTACAAAGGATGGAGATAGAGTTAAAGACTCCAGGGACCCACATGATGATGGCAAACATACGAGTAGAACCGACTTTAATCAATAAAGTTAAAGTTGCTCAAGCTACAGACCTAGAGCTAATGCGTATGAAGAAGAAAGTCCAAGAAGGTGCTTTATCTTAGGAAGCAAGAATCGATGAAGAAGGAATACTTTGAGTCAACTCCGGACTTTTGTGTTCTAACGACCACGATTTAAAGTATAAAATCATGATGGAGGCGCACAACACACCGTTTGCAATCCATCTTGGGAGTACCAAGATGTATCATGATCTTCGACATACATTTTGGTGGAGTAATATGAAGAGAGAGATAACAGAGTTTATCTCAAGGTGTGTAACTTGTCAATGAGTCAAGGCGGAGCATCAAGTACCAAAAGGTCACTTGCAACCACTTGAAATTCCAGAATAGAAGTGGGAGCACATTACCATGGATTTCATTACTGGTCTTCCCAAGGTTTCTCAAGGCATAGATGCAATTTGGGTCATTGTTAATAGATTGACCAAGTCTGCTCATTTCCTACCTATACAAGAAACTTATACACTTGAACGTCTTGCTAGTATGTACATAAACAAGATTGTAAGACTACATGGTATGCCAGTATCCATAGTTTCTGATCGAGACCCAAGATTCACTTCACGATTTTGGGTTAGTTTGCAAAAAGCTTTGGGCACAGATTTACGATTTAGCTCGGCATATCATCCTCAGACGGACGGACAGTCGGAAAGGACTATTCAAACTCTTGAAGATTTATTAAGACTCTGTGTCCTTGACTTCAAGGGAAGTTGGGATAAGTTCTTACCATTGGTGGAGTTTTCCTACAACAACAGTTATCAAGCAAATATTGGCATGGCTCCATTTGAGGCGTTGTATGGAAGAAAGTGTCGTTCTCCAGTATGCTGGGATGAGGTGGGTGAAGCAACGTTGTTGGGACCGGAGTTGGTGCGTATGACGACGGAAAAGATTCAAACGATCCGTCAACGTATAAAAACCTCACAAGATCGATAAAAGAGTTATGCTGATCTTCATCGAAAGGATGTAGAATTCGATATTGGAGATCATGTGTTGTTACGTGTTTCTCCATGGAAAGGAGTTACAAGATTTGGAAAGAGAGGAAATCTCAATCCTCGATTCATCGGCCCATTTTTAATCCTCGAGCGAGTAGGAACTGTGGCATATAGACTCGCCTTACCGCCAAGTATGTCTCGTGTTTATAACGTGTTTCACATATCTATGTTACGTAAATATGTGAAAGACCTGAACCATATTATTGAGTTAGAACCAGACGAGATAGAGGAAGATTTAACATATGAAGAGTTACCTGTTAAAATCTTGGATAAGAAGGATCATGTTCTACGCTCCAAGGTTATACCTCAAGTCAAAGTTTTGTGGAGAAACCACGATGTGGAGGAAATGACTTGGGAGTTAGAATTTGAGATGTTGTCAAGGTATCCTCATATCTTCGACATACCAGGTACGCACCCTAATTTCGAGGACGAAATTTCATAAGAAGGGGAGATTGTAAGACCCCAACTTTTTGAATAAAGATTAATTTTTCTCGAAATATATTTTTGAATATTATGGTGTGGATATGATATCTGATTATAGTTGTGGGTATTATTTACAAGTTTTGCAAAGTACGCATGAAGTTGTTATATAATATTTGATTGGTCGGGAATATTCGTTTTAGCGAGGAATATTCGCATAACAAAGCACAATCATTGGTGGACCCCACAATGGAATTATTATTCGAATTGAGAAAATGACAAAAATACTTTATGAAAATAACGACGAAAGGGTTACCGTTAAAGCTGTTGAACTACCGGTAGTAAAAGTAAAAGAATGTCTGGCGTGGTTGCATAGTAGCACACGGTATTGATTATTGATGCTTACGTGAGAAGTCACTTTCGGTTATACTCAATTATCACTTGAGAATTGTTGCATCATATTTCTCATATTATTGATTCAATTATTGTTACAAAGATCATCTGCATAATATTTATTATTATTAAATCAATAATTGAGACGACAAAGTTATTTATATTATTATTTGTAATATTGATAATGTCTAAAAAGTTCACAAGGAGAGGTTTGGTCACCTAATTTACATAGATATGGAGAAATCCTTATCGAAAGCCCCTCTTTCTGAGGAACTACTAGTTGTTAATTATTGTGAGTTATAATATTAATGATGAATAAGTTGTGTTGATTAAAGATGAAATTAATAGTTCCATTGTGTTGGGATTATTAGTGTTAATGGAAATTGACATCTATTTAGATGATAATTGATGTTTGGGGGTTATATTGATAAATCGGGTAATTTATCGGATAAATGAGCAATTAATTGCTACTAATTCACATGCTTATATAACTATTTGTTCACATGTGGGTACTATTGAATCACATTCATGTACTATTAGGGGAGTTGGTGCAAGATTGATAATACTTGCATGACTAAGTTAAAAATGGAGGCATAGTTGAAGGTACTATACTGTAATTAATTTTTTCATATGATTATACTATTTATTCATATGATTGTACTATTGATTCACATTATTTACTATTAGGGGAGGTGGTGCAAGATTGATAATACTTGCAGGACTAAATTAAAAATGAAGAAAAAATGGAAGGTATTATACTGTAATTTTTGAGCCCCAAAACGTGCAATTATCGAAACTATATTTTCCTATAAATAGAAGTTCATCCTTCCTTCATTTCTCACCATTTCACAAAAGCTTTAGAGCAATTATTATAGAGAGAAATTTTAGAGAGAAAGAAGAATAGAAGTCTGCTACCTTTCTACTCCAGTATCCAGTTTTAATTTTTCTAAGGTAGGGAATATTATTTCTTTCTTTCATCTTCATGAAGAGAACTTCTGTTATTCCATTCTTTGTTATTATGTTGGAATAACCTATTTATGCGAAGTACCGCATACTTGGTAAAATTCTTCTATTATTTCATTCTTTAATATTACATTGGAATATCCACATGCATGCGTTTTACGCCAGGTCCGATTCCGTCTTTATTATTACGTTGGAATATCCATGCATGTGAGTTTCGCACGGGACTGGTTCCGTCTTTATTATTACGTTAGAATATCACATGCAATGCATTTTTTCATGGGACCGATTAAAATCTTTATTATTCTATTGGAATATCTTGTCTGCGTTTTACGTGGGACCGATTTTGTTATTTATTATTCATTGGAATAACTTTGCTGTATGCGGATTTATCGCATGCACAGTGATTTCTTTTGTTATTCAATTCTTTATTATACTCAGTTGGTTAAAGTTTTGACTTCTATAATCCATGAAATTAGTGGAATATCTTTGATATTTGCGCTTCATCCAGTATCTTTTCATGAAAATATTCTTCTGAGCATTCTTGAATTTTACTCCACAAATAAATATCATGTTGACAATTTGGACGTTATTGGTTCCTAGACAAATTAATTCTTGAACTGTTTTTATCAATTCTTATATCATTGTCATCATCCTCATGTTTATAAAATGTTGAAAGTCATCTCGTATTCAGTAGTGCATAGATGGACTTGGTATGATTATGACGAGGATTATTAAGTATAATCATGATCGTAATGTTACAAATGATGTGATAAAAGTCCTCATTGCCCAGTAGTGCATTGATGGACGAGTTGTTGGCATGTACATGACCATTAATGAATACACAAATATCCTGGCCCGTAGTGCATGGATAATTTGTGGTCGTGATATCTTAAAGAATATCCTGGGTAGTAAAAGTAAGGGGGTGATTCGATGATGTGGATTATTTACTAAAGGTCGAGTCTCGTGATGAAAGTGATCAAAACCTTTTAAATCATAAAAGATAGTAGATTTTATTCTCTACTTGACTCTTTTAATGGATTGCTTGTAGTTAAACTTGATATTTGTTATATTTTATCGGTTTAACCTTTGTTGAAGACTAATGATAAATTATTCGCATTATCTTAGTCATAATATTTCTTATTGGGCTAGTTGAAAGCTCACCCTTTTTTTCACCGTTTCTTCGTAAAATGAGAACGTAGTTGAGACTAATCGGGGATCGGAGTGATCATTCGGATGATAGCATTAGTAGTCCTCACTATTCTATTAAAAAGTGTGACAATAAATGTAATGAGAACTCCATTTGAGTGTGGATATTGTCTAGATGACAATATTCTTATTAAAATTCATAGATTATGTTTTGTCGTATTATTTTACATGGTATTGTATAATTAAGTTGTATTTGAATTTCGTGTACCATGTATTTGGCGACTCAAGATGGGTGATGTATATCTATTTTGGGGCGTCACAATTTCAATAGTTTAATGGTAAAATTTTTACCGTTATTTTTATAAAAAGTTATTTATGTTGCTTTTATATCCCGGTTATTAGTTTGTGGTGTCCAATTAATGATTACGCCGCCATACAAATATTCCTCAACATAAAGAATATTCTATAAATTAAACGAATATTTTATTATGAAACATTTCTTTTTGTAAAATTTGCACATATCACCCATATCTATAGCGTTATATCAAATTAACATCTTACTATTCAAAATAATATTTAAAGAAAATTAAATCTTTTCTCATAAAAAGTTGGGATATTACACTTGTTCACTAAAGCATTACCAATTATAACGTTTGAAGGATTGCGACGCAACATTGAAATGCAATAATTTAAGGATTTCAAGTGATTCATTCACAAGGGAAAACTAATACACACTACTTTTTTTTTTTTTTTTTTTCTATTGAATTTTTTCATGTAAAGTTTTTAATGAGACCGTTTTTAATGCCTAAGACTATACCATAGACATCCAAAGACGAGTTTTATAAATAAATATGATACATAATAGATGTCTATGTATTCCTCCACCTAGCGATATAAGCTTTGATCTTTCAATATATATCCTTTGATTTCCCAATCAATTATGTAAATGTGCGTATTTCATATATCGTATCATTCTCTTTACTCTTTATATTGTATCGCTGTAAATATATATTGTATGCTTGTATAATTTTATAACAAGCATGACATAATATCTTGGTCGGGAGAGACATTATTCGGAACAGCTGATCCGGACTGAGCCATTTGGTGAAGGAAGGTACTATAAACATTTGTCAATGACCCCCAAGAGCCCTTTCCAAATTTGAGCGACTTCCTTCGCCATCCACACACCCCTGTTTCATCAAAAGGCCAAACAGACGAAAGAAAATTGAAAAATTAAGAAAGAAACCATCTTTTTGTTGGAGCAAGTGTTTCAGCTGAGACTGACATTAGCATCCATTCAATCCATCAACCCACTAATTTGGAGGTCCCAGTATTGAACTTTTGTTGCTGGGTTTCGATTCTTTTCGAGGATCTCTTGCTACTTTTGCAGATCTGGGTCGGTATGTTTCTCCTTTTTTCCAATGAATATATATATATATGTGTGTGTGTGCGTGCGTGTGTGTGTGTGTGTGACTGTGTGTATGTACATGTGTGTATTCTTTCCATTCTCGCTAAGATTTACACGATTCAATGTTTCCTCAACTTGGTCATGGAGTTCCCCCCTCATTCTATCTGCAATCTTATATTTCTATATGTATGTGTTTGTGAGTATGTGTGTACATATTTGCTGGTGTTGTTCACCTGTCTCTTGTTATGGTCAACTGCTAAGGATTTTGTAACTTAAATTGTTTCTACAACTGGGAAATCCCTCAAATTCTTGCCAGTGTTATGCAAATAGAGAGGTCACTCCCTTCCCTAATTTTCTGCAAACTTATTGCCTTTATAATCCTATTTACAATGTTTCTTTTTAATTGTCATTTGTGGGCTCCCTGTTTGGCATTTAGAAAGAGTGATGGAAGGGAAATGAAAGGAAAAGAAATGAGAATGACAAGTGAACCGGAAAAAAAGTCCATGAGTTAACATATCTAAGTATCTAACTGTATCTCCTTTGAAAATCTTAACCCAATTAAAAGGCTAAAATCAACTGTGATGAATATTAGAATCTGTAGAAATACGGAACAGACTGATGAGACATCTAGTTGCAAGTATATTTAATCACTGACCTTTTTTCTTCTCTAGTATGTTGGCCGTTGGGTGCTTTAGCGTATGTAATTCTCCTATTCCATTTTTGTCTGAGCAAGGGTGCATCTCATGTCTACAATCTAAAGTTGTAGTAGAATTTTGGGACTTTGCTTCAAGTTAATTTCCTGTTCCTGTGGCTCTCTTGATTTGTTGTTTATAGATTAATGACAAATGTATCAACTAAACGTTGTTCATATTTCAAATCCAGCTCACAACAATGAAGTAGGCCTTAGTCAGCCGTCAACTTTTGGTGCGAGCACAATGGACATTGGTGGTGGTAACAGTCTCAATAACAATCCTAGTCTAGCCTCTAAGCAACGATTGCGTTGGACACATGAGCTTCATGAGAGATTTGTCGATGCAGTCGCACAACTGGGTGGACCTGACAGTGAGTTGTTTCAAAATTTACTTGTCTAACTTGAGCTTGTTTGCTACTACTGTTATTGGTCTTTCTTTTCTCTCCATCTCCAAAGTAAGAATAAAAATGAGATTTGAGAAATAATATGTTTTTCTATCTATCTTATGTACAACTTATTTCTTTTGTTTGATTATGTAGAATAACAAA